>JAMPIV010005993.1:107500-150933 GCA_024509875.1 Oreohelix idahoensis
GGTGTAGACGAGAACGCGAATGCTTGAAGCTCTTAGTAAAGTCAATAATTCACCCATACACTCGCATGCAGTAGTCAATGATGAATTGAAGACTGCTGGCACGTTTCAAACATTTATTTACGAAACTGACAATAGCATCAACAGGACAGTCAAATCGACAAGATCAAGGACTTCACATAATAATGAATGACTGTTAAATGTCTGGTAATCAAAGGCTTGCATCATACATCAACTAGGACATACCCAAACATCATCTGTCCTAACGTTACAGTTTATAATGTAGCTTCCGTACCATTGACTCAGCGCGTCAGGTACTTAATTAGCTCTGTCGTCCAACAAACGAGCTCCTAAACTGCGTAGCAATAATACTTAAGGCTGTTATTCAACTGGCATAGCCCGCCAGATATATTTCCTCTTGCTGAAAAATATTGGCCGTAATACAGGGCCTCAATATGTAGACAGCTGTGTATCCTTTGCCAGCAGGCACGATCAAACCATGCTAAACATATATACTGCCAACCTGCGGCGAACACAATATTTTATCATCATCATTAGGCTTCTGTTCAATTGAAAACACATAGTCTCATTTGGCTAGAACAAGAAGCAAAGAAGGAATTCTGTCTCTCAAGATCTGTGAGCTTCACTCGCAGATAGGTAACTTCAAATGTTCTGCAACCAAAGGCATATTAATAAGAATGTCATTTACCTTTTACAGAATCTTCCAGATACACACTTGTCGTAAATTTATTTTGAGAGAAAGAGTCTTAGAAATAGTAGTCCGGTTTAGAGTGTAGAATGATGGTGAAAAGCTCAGTGATAGAAATGTAGAGAGTAAATAGTTGCTTCACAGCGTGCTGGAGGAGAGTAAAGACAGACTTATTTACGACAAATCGTTTCTCTCAATCTTCTCTTCCACTCTCCTGGTCAACCAATTATTTGCCAGTTTTCCAGACACACACCTGCTCTCACACCGATTTGGTGCTTCAAACGCACAGACGACGTGGATACAACTATCTTAAACAAATAGGGGAAGTTTTATGGGCTTTGGGTAGTCCAACACAGTAACGATTAAGTTTATGTTGTTTATTAAAGTTAAAAAAAGACAATCACTAAAATAATCATTTGTTTACAGCAAGAATTATCAAAATTACAGAAAAATGCAAATAACAAGGTAGGGAGGGGGTGAAGAAGATTGGTATCGACTAAGCCCGTCCCGCTTATTAGACAAAGATAAACCCAGTCCAAAGATAGATAGTTATCAAAAACGTAGGTAAGTTAACCTAACAGTGAAGTTAATTACTCTGAAAGAGGTGTTTCAAAATTAGGTATAGGTGGTAGAAAAAATCCTGTTCTTCCCAATTGTTCTTCTCTTTACTAAGCAAAAGAAAAGGAGGGGGTTTTAAACAGAGTTAACAAATTATCAACTATCCCACTTAAAGGAACAATGTAGGGTATACAGAAAAGATATATATCACCAGGTAAGCAAGTTAACAAAATGGTTACACAAAAGATTTAATTTCCTGTCATTCATACACGCGCTAGTAAAGGCCTTCACTCATCTTGCTCTCACTTACCGATTGTGAAAAAATCTGGCACTCCATAGAATAACACAACAGCAGTTACACCTCAAACTAAATGTATGAGTGTTAGTTCAATTTCCAGCCCCAGATTAGCGGGTAGACGGTCAGCACATAAAAAGGATCCCGTAATCGCTGGAAAATGAATCTGTAATTGTGTCTCTTTTCTTAATAACAGTTTCTATGGCAGGGCACGGTCTCTGATACCGGGGTGAGGATGGTGTGGTCTATTTGACTTTGCCGCTGATAATAAAATTCTTACGCGTGCTGATACACTTTATCCGTGAGGTATGGTTTAAGTCCAGGGAGAAAACTAGTCACATCACTGTTCGGTAAATATGTATTCTCTCTCTGTGTCAGTAAACTAACAAAAGCTCGGGTCAGTGTTCTTCTTCCCGTTTCAACTTAGTTTGCTTGATGGTGTGTTAAATTTGTCTTTGGGTGTGCTTTCTTTGCTATAAGTTAGATAGCGGAATTCCAAACATAGAATCGCCTCAAAGATTAAAAATTTACACAGTCTCAACAAGTTCTGAGTCAGGGAGACTCTACACACTGTTTATGCTTTGCTTTGCTTAGATTGATTTGCTTTATTGCTTTCTTAATGCTGGGATCGCACAGGTTACGATCACTCTGTATGAAAGAAAAAAAGACATGTAATATACCGAAAAACAAATAATCTTCTAAAGCGCGATGAATTTCCCGTTAAGACTATTTTATATACGCTCGCGTATTTAATTATGTATTTAATAAACACTGCGCGAGTTTTAGCGGTTAAAACACACATCTATAAATATAGGACTTAACTAAATTTATTAATTATAAATTCCTTCGCGACTTTAAAAGTTAATTTAAGCATTTAACATCTATTATCTTTTGGAAATAATATAGCAGGTATATCATTACATTTACAACTGGAACTATTGAGATGGTTTAATTTAATAGATTTAAATTAACACAAAATCCAGTGAAATAGAATTCACTGCAAATATGTATAAAATCCAGGGGATAATCTATAACAAGATTTCAAATATAGCTAGTGCTTCTGTTAAGTTCTGGCCAGCGATTGATAAAGTGTATTTCTACGTGGTTTGTATATATCTAGAATGAAATGAAAGATGAGTGGGACATGAGAAACTTGACACTTTTTAGATCTCAGGACACTTTTGGGGATCTGACCGCCAAACTAAAGAGATATGCCGCCCCTGGTCTCTCGTATCTTCGCTCGCTGCTTGCGTTCCGGCTTTCCCCGTTCGCTTTCACTGCGATCGGTTCTGCGTTTGGCACGGAGATGCGAAAATACCGGCAGGGAACTTGCGTCGCTCGTCAGGGACCACTACTGTCTTTGATCGTGGCGCTAGTCTTTCCTGAGATCTCTCAGTGCCTGTTTGATCGTGTGCCGCTACATTCTGTTTGATGCTGGCAACGCCCCCTCTGGGCCAAGTTAATGAAATTACTGCATATGATTGCTCAAGAGATGACCATGGGCGTGATTTAGCCTCTCCTTAAATCAATGCGATGACCAGAATGAACGGTAGATAAGCTGTCCACATATCAATCAGCAAAGGTGTTGCCAATCTGCGTGGAAAGGTTGCATAGCTAATGAGTCCAGGTGAAAAGAAAAATCCCGTTTGACGAAAGGTTACAATATTTCGGGGGCCCTGATGTTATCCAAGGGGTCGTTACGAAGAGTCGTATCATATCATTCAGGGTCGGATGCGTTCGTCTGTCACAACACTTAATAAATGTCGTCACTCTTGGCGAACAAAGAATCACTGGGGAAAACATTAACATTTCAGTCATATCGAAAACTTTCCAATCCCCATGATGATATAGAGAAAATCACAACGGACATCATGTCCGACAGCCCAGAAAACAACCTCTCTGACGGAAGTTTCCTCAGTTCGCGCCCAGAACCTGCGCATGCCTAGACAGCATAAAACTGAGCATCGTTAAGACAGATCAACGACAATAATTGAAAGAAAGAGAAGATAACCCTTTAAACAACCTGTCATAGAAGTAAATACCCAATTATCCAACTTTGACCAACAAAGTTTTACAACAAAAGTATTAAATAGATTTACCTATTATAACTCCGTCAAAAACGACAGCAACACGCACATATGTACACTAACATGTGTGTAATTCATCAGTACACTATTCTCATATATTAAATTTTAATGAATTGTTTTCTGCAGCTAAAAAAAAAGTATGATAAACTCAAATAACAAATTCTGCCGTGTTCCCTTGAACCGTAGAGTTTACGCGTACCACACTTTATGAAACACTGCACTGAAGCTGTTTTTAAAATCTCCGTTCTGTTCTGCGCATCTCTCAAATCTCACCGAACATTTACGGTACTTCGTGTGCTGTATATACAAGTATGTCCATTTTTTAATGCGGTTTGTACACATCTCGATACTGGAACCCGGTAACTTGGCCTCTTGAGGAAAGCGCCCTAAACGTATAGGACCGGGTGCTCAAGACCAGGTAGAGAGATAGAAACTTACACAAGAAACCCAAAATGTACGGGACCGACAGACAGAGTTCATGAGAAACGTGGATCGGGCTCCATCAACAATCACAAACATTCTATACTACACCACTCAACATCTACGGAACATGCAAATTCTCAGCTTGTCGCTATCTCAGAAAGAGCGACGAGACTCAGCAACCATGGGTATGGAGCAACAGAACAACTTGCCATCTATCTTTTCTGCGTGGTAAGTTACTGGTCTTTGTATTCGTGAGAGTCGATTGGCAGAGAGGTTGGAGCTGTGTTTCTCGAGGTAAAGTTACCGGGTACGAAACCTGGTAGCATCATGTTCCAGTCTACCCAGCTGAATTTGGATACCTGACTCTAAAGGCAGTGAGACAAGGAGACGGTCACGCTACCTCATAAAGCCAAGATCTAATACAGTGGTCTCTAACACTTCACTCCCCCCACGGCAGTATCTGCTATGGGACTGCCTTTACCTTTTTCCGAACTTTCGTGTCACAAGAACAGTCAGGCAACCGCGGCTGAGGCTCAAAGATGTGTGTAAGAGAGACATAAAGGAACTGAACATAAATCCGGCAACCTGGGAGGATGAAGCTGCCGATGGCGCTAAGTCGGGATGCTTCCTACGGCGCCACCTCAGATTTGGTGAAAAGAAGCTGTCACAACAAGCAGAAGATAAAAGAAAACGCCGAAAAATAACCGTTGAGGGATTTCAACTCACGGCGCATTCTCCCATAGTCAGTTATGAGGGGGGAGGGGGTGGATGAGGGGGCTACTACTACTACTACTACTACTACTACTACTACTACTACTACTACATGTCACAGGGGTAGATGCGGCGTGTCATGACTGGAGACAAGTTAAAGTAAAGGTAAAGATAGTTCAGAAGCAGATACTGCCTTAGAGGAGTGCAGTGTTGGAGACCCCTATACTGGGCCCAGCTTTATGAGGGGGAGTGACCAGTTCCCTTCCTCGCTGGTTTCACCTTCCCTAGCTTAAGAGCACCGTCAGGCACCCAAATACAGCTGGGTAGACTGGAGTGTGGCGCTAACACATCTCGATTTTGGAACCCGGTAACTTCGCCTCTAGAGGAAAGCGCCCTAAACGTATAGGACCGGGTGCTCAAGACCAGGTAGAGAGATAGAAACTTACGCAAGAAACCCAAAATGTACAGGACGGAGAGACAGAGTTCATGAGAAAGGTTGATCGGGCTCCATCAACAATCACAAACATTCTATACTACACCACTCAACATCTACGGAACATGCAAATTCTCAGCTTGTCGCTATCTCAGAAAGAGCGACGAGACTCAGTAACCATGGATATGGAGCAACATAACAACTTGCAAGCACATACAAATACCATGACATTGGGCTGAAGTGCGAGAGCTCAAGCGACGCTGGATCAGTAACAACAACAACAACAACTAACAAGAGCAACAACAACAACTAACAAGAGCAACAACATGAATGGAGAAAAATTCGAGAAATATAAATGAATGCACGGAGAACAGGGAATACAAGAATGAGATAAGAGTCCGTGAATAAGATGGATGGACAGCTCAAAAATGGCAGGGCCGTCTTAACAGCATTGTAGGCCCTGGGCAAAGCAATGCACTAGACCCTTACCAGCCCTACCCACCCATGGGAATAAAAATGTAAACGGTCAATAGAATAAAACCTATAGATTTATAAAAATGTCGTCAACTTACCCACGTCATGTTTGATTTGAATCCCAGGCCTTTCCAGCGAGAGATCGAGTAATTATCCACTCTACCAAGAGATGTCTTATGAACAATGACTTACGACAGCACTGAGAAATGGACTACAAAGAAATCGACACTGTGAACTCTATGCAGTATCAAAGAGATAAAGAATAGTTATACACTAAATTATGTATGGGGTAAATAAAGAATAGTTTACTAAATTATTTATGGGGCAAGTAATGAATTGTTTACTAAATTATTTATGGGGCAAGTAATGAATAGTTAAACTAAAGTATGTATGGGGTAAATAAAAAATAGTTAACTAAATTATGTATGGGGTAAATAAAGAATAGTTTACTAAGTTATGTATGGGGTAAATAAAGAATAGTTAACTAAATTATGTATGGGGTAAATAAAAAATAGTTAACTAAATTATGTATGGGGTAAATAAAAAATAGTTAACTAAATTATGTATGGGGTAAATAAAGAATTGTTTACTAAATTATTTATGGGGCAAGTAATGAATAGTTAAACTAAAGTATGTATGGGGTAAATAAAAAATAGTTAACTAAATTATGTATGGGGTAAATAAAAAAATAGTTAACTAAATTATTTATGGGGCAAGTAATGAATTGTTTACTAAATTATTTATGGGGCAAGTAATGAATAGTTAAACTAAAGTATGTATGGGGTAAATAAAAAATAGTTAACTAAATTATGTATGGGGTAAATAAAGAATAGTTTACTAAGTTATGTATGGGGTAAATAAAGAATAGTTTACTAAATTATGTATGGGGTAAATAAAGAATAGTTAACTAAATTATGTATGGGGTAAATAAAAAATAGTTAACTAAATTATGTATGGGGTAAATAAAAAAATAGTTAACTAAATTATGTATGGGGTAAATAAAAAATAGTTAACTAAATTATGTATGGGGTAAATAAAGAATTGTTTACTAAATTATTTATGGGGCAAGTAATGAATAGTTAAACTAAAGTATGTATGGGGTAAATAAAGAATAGTTTACTAAGTTATGTATGGGGTAAATAAAGAATAGTTAACTAAATTATGTATGGGGTAAATAAAAAATAGTTAACTAAATTATGTATGGGGTAAATAAAGAATAGTTTACTAAGTTATGTATGGGGTAAATAAAGAATAGTTTACTAAATTATGTATGGGGTAAATAAAGAATAGTTAACTAAATTATGTATGGGGTAAATAAAGAATAGTTAACTAAATTATGTATGGGGTAAATAAAAAATAGTTAACTAAATTATGTATGGGGTAAATAAAAAATAGTTAACTAAATTATGTATGGGGTAAATAAAAAATAGTTAACTAAATTATGTATGGGGTAAATAAAAAATAGTTAACTTAATTATGTATGGGGTAAATAAAAAATAGTTAACTAAATTATGTATGGGGTAAATAAAGAATTGTTTACTAAATTATTTATGGGGCAAGTAATGAATAGTTAAACTAAAGTATGTATGGGGTAAATAAAAAATAGTTAACTAAATTATGTATGGGGTAAATAAAAAATAGTTAACTAAATTATGTATGGGGTAAATAAAGAATTGTTTACTAAATTATTTATGGGGCAAGTAATGAATAGTTAAACTAAAGTATGTATGGGGTAAATAAAAAATAGTTAACTAAATTATGTATGGGGTAAATAAAAAATAGTTAACTAAATTATGTATGGGGTAAATAAAAAATAGTTAACTAAATTATGTATGGGGTAAATAAAAAATAGTTAACTAAATTATGTATGGGGTAAATAAAAAATAGTTAACTAAATTATGTATGGGGTAAATAAAAAAATAGTTAACTAAATTATGTATGGGGTAAATAAAAAAATAGTTAACTAAATTATGTATGGGGTAAATAAAAAATAGTTAACTAAATTATGTATGGGGTAAATAAAAAATAGTTAACTAAATTATGTATGGGGTAAATAAAAAAATAGTTAACTAAATTATGTATGGGGTAAATAAAAAATAGTTAACTAAATTATGTATGGGGTAAATAAAAAAATAGTTAACTAAATTATGTATGGTAAATAAAAAATAAAAAATTATGTATGGGGTAAATAAAAAATAGTTAACTAAATTATGTATGGGGTAAATAAAAAATAGTTAACTAAATTATGTATGGGGTAAATAAAAAATAGTTAACTAAATTATGTATGGGGTAAATAAAAAATAGTTAACTAAATTATGTATGGGGTAAATAAAAAATAGTTAACTAAATTATGTATGGGGTAAATAAAAAATAGTTAACTAAATTATGTATGGGGTAAATAAAAATAGTTAACTAAATTATGTATGGGGTAAATAAAAAATAGTTAACTAAATTATGTATGGGGTAAATAAAAAATAGTTAACTAAATTATGTATGGGGTAAATAAAAAAATAGTTAACTAAATTATGTATGGGGTAAATAAAAAATAGTTAACTAAATTATGTATGGGGTAAATAAAAAATAGTTAACTAAATTATGTATGGGGTAAATAAAAATAGTTAACTAAATTATGTATGGGGTAAATAAAAAATAGTTAACTAAATTATGTATGGGGTAAATAAAAAAATAGTTAACTAAATTATGTATGGGGTAAATAAAAAATAGTTAACTAAATTATGTATGGGGTAAATAAAAAATAGTTAACTAAATTATGTATGGGGTAAATAAAAAATAGTTAACTAAATTATGTATGGGGTAAATAAAAATAGTTAACTAAATTATGTATGGGGTAAATAAAAAATAGTTAACTAAATTATGTATGGGGTAAATAAAAAATAGTTAACTAAATTATGTATGGGGTAAATAAAAAATAGTTAACTAAATTATGTATGGGATAAATAAAAATAAAATGCTGTAGATGACAAAAAAAAAAGGAAGTGGATGAGAAGGAGAAAAAGGAGGAAGAGGAGAAGGAAGAGAAATAAGCAGGCTAGGAACGAACGAACGAACGAACGAACGAACGAACTTTATTTTCAAAGGGTTGAGAATTGGGCACGCAGGCCCGTCTGACATTCCGCCCTTCCTTTCTCTCGTCTTTTATACTGGTTTCATTTATTCTCACATACATTTTACCCATCAATTCAAGGAATTCAACGTTATAAAGGTAAAATAATAGCATACTCACATTCACAGTATCTAATTATAAACATGAAATAAAGTATGTTGAAAAATACAAACTAAGTATCACCATGAAACAAAATATGTTGAAAAACACTATCATCATCATTAAACCTACATTCGATATTACAGTAGAACTCCATTTATCCGAACCCCATGGGACCGAGCATCGTTCGGATAATCAAATGTTCGGATAATTGGATTACATAATGTATCGAGTACATGTACACATATTTCTAAAAATAATTAACCATCACAAGGAAAATACACTATAAAACATATTTACTTGTACTGTAATAATAATACCCACACTGTATTAGATCACTGTATCACCAAAATCTTTTATTACACTGCAGTGCATGTACTTCTTGTATTAATTATTTTTGTTAAGAAAGAGAAATGTTTTCAAAATAACATTACAAACGATTCAAAACCAGGCGCAACTTACGTATATATGTACTTGCACAGATGTAGCCCACTATTTAAAATAATGAGGAATCCTCTTTTGCACCAAACTGGATAGTCTCCTTTTGGCTGCTAAGTCCCGCATTCTCTTCAACAGCAGAAGCTGTGTAGGACAGCTGTCATCTTCTTGCTCGTACCAAGCCATCGCAGTTTCTAGTGCTATAAAGGCCTCTTCGGGACTTGGTCGACGTTTTGGTTTTTCTTCATAATCTACAAGTACATCATGTACTTCTGAGGTGTCTTCATCATCGGTCACTACATGTATTTTGTTTTCTTCTTGCACAAAAGACAAAATTTCTTCGTCATTCAAAAACTGAAAACCAGAATCATTATCATCTTCTAGCCACATGTGTGCATCATCTTTGTCACAGTCCGAAAATCCGGGCATTGCTTGAAACAGTTCCACAACTTCATTTATACAATCATCATTTGTGTCCACTGCAGTAGTTTCATTTCCTCCTTTTTTTCCCAAGCAATCTACTCCAAGCCTTGTTGAGATTATCTTGTGACAGGGTGGTCCAAGCATCAGCTAACATATAGCAGCAGTCTTTGAGATTAAGCTTTTTGGAAAACGCCACCACACTTTCTTCATCTTCAGCCAACAATAAACGACGCAGGACTTCCTTCTTGTACATCTTTTTAAGCTTTGCTATAACACCCTGATCCATTGGTTGAATCAGTGCTGTTACATTGGGAGGCAGAAAAATTACTTTAAAATTTGCATCAACTGCATTCAGTGTATCCGTCTCTGGATGAGATGGTGCATTGTCCAGTAGAAGAATTACTTTTCCAGTTTTCTTTTCTTGTTCTCCCAACCTCTTCACATTTGGGATGAACTGATTTGTATACCAATCAAGAAATATTTCACTATTCATCCAAGCACTCTTCTGTGCTTTGTAACACAATGGGAGACATGTCACATTCTTTAAACAACGTGGTTTTTTGGCTTTTCCGATCATTAGCACCGGTAAACGATGACTTCCACTGGCATTCGCGGCTACCAAAATTGTTACTCTCTCTTTGCACTTTTTAAACCCAGGGGCAGCTGCTTCGCGCTGAGATGCAAGTGATTTTTGAGGCAATGATTTCCAGTATAAGCCAGTCTCATCGGCATTATACACATCCTCGAGTGAATAACCTTCTTCTTCCAAAAAAGCCAAGAATGTTTCTATAAAATTTTTAGCGGCAGTTGCATCGCTAGATAAAGATTCCCCTTGAATCTCCAATTCTCGTATGCCATGACGAGATTTAAAGTTTCTTAACCATTCCTGGCTAGCCTTAAAGTCAGGAGGACCGTCAAGTTGATTGTTGAACTGAAGTGCCTTTTCACACAACAGAGAACCAGAGATAGGTTCCCCTTTGCTTCTTCTTTGCACAAACCATATATACAAAGCCTCTTCCAATTTCACATCTTTCGCATTTCTCATGGTTTTACGTTTCTTCGACCCATTTTCACTATCAAATTTCGATGCAAAACTCATAATTTTATCCTTGTTACTTTTAATGTCAGAGACGGTAGCTTTCCCAACATTGAAAATCCTCGCAAGTGAAGACACAGTTTCACCTTGTCCTAGTCTCTTGATAAATTCTGTTTTCGTTTCAATTGACAAAACATTGCGGTTCCTTTTATATGCTTTAGGCCTACTGGAAGATGCCATATCGCACAGAGAAATACTTGTACGCCAAAATTATTCTGCTGTAGTAGCAGACACAATTATTTTAAGTTGAACTGTCTGTTTAGCCAGTGTTCTACCTAGAACGCACACGTACACTGTATTTTTAAACCAGATATTAACTGACTTTATGATCTAACTGACTTCCTGTACGTAAGCGACCGACCATTAGCCATCCCATTCTCTACAAATTGTTCGCACACATTTGAAGTTTGCCGCATCAAAAGATTCAGAATTTTAGTCTAACGTGACTGTGGCATCTGATTTTTTTTTTTTTCTGGAAAAAGTGTTCGGATAATTGGATGTTCGGATAATTGGGGTTCGGATAAATGGAGTTCTACTGTATATCATTTGTTCGGAAAAATAATCACATTAGGGGGGCAGATAATCAGAACTCATAAAGTAATCGAAAAGTTTACGATTGTATGAATAGGGACTGAGGTTGTTATCTTTCAGATAATGTGGAAGATAGTTCCAGAGATGAGCAGCAGAGTAAGCTAAGCTTTTCTTGAATAAGTCAAGCCTAGGCTTGGGCACTTGTATTTTGTTAAGGCGAAATGAGAGGAGAAGGGAGAGAAATGCTAACGAGCGAAGGAGATCATGTCTTTAAAAAGAGAGGAGAGGGAGAGATGCTAGGAGACGAAATGAAGAGAAGAGATGAAAACGAGTATAAAGAAGAATGAGGAGGATGAGAAGCAGGACGTAGATGAGATAAGTATGGAGAGAAGGAAGATAGAAGAGGACGCTAAGAAGAAAAGGGTGAAGAAAAGGAAAAGCCGGACCAGAAGGAGCACAATATGAAGAGTGAAGAAGAGGAGACGAAAAGAGAGGAGAGTAAGATAGCGGACAAGAAATAGACAGAGGATAGGAAGATGGGGGAGGAAGGAAAGCAAGGAGAAAAAGAAGAAAATATGAGGAGTAGAATGAAGAGAAAAGAAAAAAGGAAGATCAGACTAAGGAAATAGAGAGAATGATTAAAAGGAGGAGACAGAGAGAAATATGTCAAGAAGAAGGTTTAAGGTGGAAAATAATGAGGAGAAATATGAGAGGAAGAAATAATAAAAGAAGGGGAGAAGGAATGGACAGAATAAAGGAGAAGAAACAGAAGAGATATTATCATTGCAGTGTTGTGACTGTTCTGTGCTCAGACGACAGTCTCCGAGCTGTGTCTGACTGTTCTGTGCTCAGAAGACAGTCTCCGAGCTGTGTCTGACTGTTCTGTGCTCAGAAGACAGTCTCCGAGCTGTGTCTGACTGTTCTGTGCTCAGAAGACAGTCTCCGAGCTGTGTCTGACTGTTCTGTGCTCAGAAGACAGTCTCCGAGCTGTGTCTGACTGTTCTGTGCTCAGAAGACAGTCTCCGAGCTGTGTCTGACTGTTCTGTGCTCAGAAGACTGTCTTCTGTGCTCAGAAGACAGTCTTCGAGCTGTATCTGACTGTTCTGTGCTCAGAAGACAGTCTCCGAGCTGTGTCTGACTGTTCTGTGCTCAGAAGACAGTCTCCGAGCTGTGTCTGACTGTTCTGTGCTCAGAAGACAGTCTCCGAGCTGTGTCTGACTGTTCTGTGCTCAGAAGACAGTCTCCGAGCTGTGAATGACTGTTCTGTGCTCAGAAGACAGGTCTCCGAGCTGTGAAATGACTGTTTCTGTGCTCAGAAGACAGTCTCCGAGCTGTGTCTGACTGTTCAGTTCTCAGAAGACAGTCTCCGCGCCGTGTCTAACTGTCTTCTGTGCTCAGAAGACAGTCTCCGAGCTGTGTCCGACTGTTCTGTGCTCAGAAGACAGTCTCCGAGCTGTGTCTGACTGTTCTGTGCTCAGAAGACAGTCTCCGAGCTGTGTCCGACTGTTCTGTGCTCAGAAGACAGTCTCCGAGCTGTGTCCGAGTGGCTAAGCTATTTGACCCCAAGCAGTTACTGGGTTCGAAATCGAAACATGGTAGCGTCAAGCTCCAGTCTAACTAGCAGTAAATGGGTACTGACTGTGCTCTTGGATTAGGCAAGGCAAAGGCAGTGAAGAAAGGGAACTGTTCACCCTGCTACATAATAAAGCTTGACCTAGTGTGGCGAAGTCTCTACTCTAACACTTCACTCCTCTCCGTTGGCAGTATCTGCTGTGAGGTTAGTTTTACCCCTGCCTTATCACTACAGGCCAGTGTTTATTTTGTTTTTATTACTTTTTTTAAAACACACCGCTCCTGCCCATCTCTTGATGTTATCTTCTGACTTATAGCTTCAAGAGAACCTTTAGTAGGTGCATTGTATCTGGACAAGAGGAGAAATAGTGAGGACAATTAATGATCGCCTATTAGAGAATGGAACTGTAATCTATGAATCATCAAGGCTAAGATTGCAGGAGTTTGGCATTAGGTGTAAGACTATCAGGGATGAACGTAAGAGAGGATGCATCCGGTGTATGTACAACCAGCGCGCAACTGGAACAACTAGCATTCATAACTTTTGACGTTTTCTGAGGGAGACTGATCATCCATGAGTTTGCCCGGAGTCCAATGACGTCGATTCTGAACAACATTAACACTTATAGCGCAGTCTTCCTCTTGCACATTAACCTTCAACTCTTCTTTCTATTATGGTTTTCAAATAAATGAATAAATAAATAAACAAATAGTAGGCACTCGTTGGACAGAAAGAAGGCAGACAACAGAAAAGAAATTTAAATGATAGGCTAACCGGGAAGTGTACCAGGGACCATCAAAACTGGCGTCAACGCCTTGTTGCGAAAGTAAATCCTTAAAAGGTACACAGCCAATTTAGCATCCTTCACAATGTGTTATATCTTTTTATGTGACCAAAATATTTTGCCTGATCTCCTTCAATAATTCTCTTTTCCTCCCTAGCTTTTCAAGGACCTCTTTATATGTTTTCTTCTCTTTCCATGGCATGCGTTCCATTCTTTTATATACCCACATCTCAATGGCCTCAGGGACTTCTTCTGTAACAGACAGGAGGAAGAAACAGTGGAACACCACATCCAGAAATGTCTGACACTAGCAGACCTGCGGAAACAATTGTTACCACCAAACCCCTCCATCACCAACACCCTGTATGGAGATACAATGCAATTGAAAAAAAGACATGCACATTTCATTACCTGGCACAATGAAAACATAGTGAAAACTTATAACCTAGGGCAGGGGTCGGGAACCTTTCCGTGACACAGAGCCAAATATTTAATGTTGTCTCCATTTTAACAAATTGAAGAGCCGCATGAAAAAAAATCACATGGTATCCCTCATTCACTAAGAGTTAAGTAGTAGAGAGCCGAGAGCCGCACGAGATGGCTTAAAGAGCCGCATGCGGCTCGCGAGCCGCGGGTTGCCGACCCCTGACCTAGGGGATCGGAAAAGTCAAAGTCAATGTTCTTCTGTCTGCTTGTTCATTGTGCTGGTTCTATAAATAGGTCAAGGTAGCCCCCATAGCAGATACTGCCGTATGGGAGTGAAGTGTTAGAGACTTCCTTATACAAGGTACTATGTCCAGCAACGAGACCAGTGCTCCCCCTTGTCGCCTTTTCTTTCCCTAACTCAAGAGCAAAGTCAGGTGCTCATTTACAGCTGAGTAGACTGTTGCGTGTCGGCACCGTGAATCGAACCTAGCCAGCTTTGCCGCGAGAGACCAGCGCTCTAACCACTCTATCAATCGGACGCGCCTTGTTTCTATACCACGCAGTAGTGGGGAGTTACATATACTCGTATATACTTGATGACTCTCATTTTGAGTACTTTATAGATATATAATTTCCTGTTTCATTTCTCTTGTTGTCACATCTGTTATAGGAAACTACACAGAACATAACAACAGAAGGTAATCTGATCGTCAGAAATCCCCGCCCCCTTATACATCCTTGATATTCAAGGATCAAAAGGGAGGGGGGAATTTGGGTCGTGGCTCCAAATGTCACCCTAGAATTGGTTTCTTTTTTCCCCCGCCTGCGCTGGGAATTGAACCTACTCCACGTAGGTCGCAATTTCCAAATTGGCTGTTTCTTCCTTGTCACGCGTTGTACATAGGGGCCATCCACATATGACGTCACGCAGTGAGAGGAGGATCAAAAATTTGGTGACGAAGTATGATGATGGGGGCGGGCGGGGGGCCGGGAGGAGAGGTTTAAAGAAATGTGGCATCACACATAAAAAATACGAGCGAGGATCGCTTCTTTCACAAATGATGTCTGAACAAATCAGATTTTGTAACCTCATTCCGCATAGCCTACTTTTATCCGCAATAGTAGAAAACCCCTCCGTGTATGTCTTTTATAGTTATTATAATCGCAGCTGAAATATCGGATAATTGTAGTTACCTTTAACTGGTTTAAACTGATTATATATATATAATATATACTAGCAATAACCCGTCAAACTTGACGGGTTTTTAATTATAGTGTGCTGTTTCAGTTCCCGGATGAGCAGATAGAAGTACATTCTTAGAGTGTTTTTGGTTTCTTTCCATTATATAGTGTAATCAAACTGTTCATGAACACCGTCATTTGAACGATTTTCTTTGTTGGTTGTAACTATTTTCGGGAGAGTATATATAATGGAAACAATACAATTTTTCAACATGGTTCCATTCCTCAGCTTTGACCAACGTACACACGGCGAGAATTATGTTATTTTAGATTCAATTTAAAAGTTCTTTGGTGACAACATTTCGTGTGAAATGCGTGGATTGTTTTCAAAGAATGTTCCCTGATAATAAGTGGTTTTAACAAATTGGGCAGCCATCTTATCATCTTGATCATTATGTGTCAAACCGTTCAAATACAATTCACTTTGATATGTTATTGGCTCATGCACACCACTTTTTACGCACTTTTTCTTTGTCGAGCGCTACTAAATTCGTGAAAGAATTAAAAAAAAAATAAAAATAAAACCAAAGTATTTGTTTTATATAACACCCACGCCGCATATATATATATATATATATATATATATATATATATATATATATTATATATATATATATATATATATATATATATATATATATAGTACACACCTTAACACTCTTCAGACCGGATATATAAAAAATCGTTCCAATCGGAACGATGACTTTTGAAGTAAAAAAAGCACATTTATTTTTTAATTTTGACTTCAAATCTATGTTTTATATTAAGAATACATGTTAAAAATTATATTTGTGCTAAAAAATATACAGCTTTCACTTATTTTGACTTTGAAATTACACGCAGAAAAACGTAAACACCGAATTTGTCCGTCCGCTATTTTGGATTTTTTCCGATCAACTCGACTTAACAGATCGTAAACAAAATGCAGTCTGAAAATGACTACAATGCATCTAGTGATGTAGATTCCTGTTTTGATGATTATTCAGAGGACTTGGAAACGTCTGATGAGTTGGATGGCGAAAATACAGCTCAGGACAACTCAGATCACCAGCCGTACATGTAAAGGTAATGTTACTTCGTTAACGAAATGACAGCTGATTTTGAAAAGTAGTAAAGCAGTCGTTTTAGTGGGCTATTGTAGTCAGTATAGCTGCTGTCTGTTTGTTTTTGAAAAAAAAGAAACAAATATTTCACCTTTCAAATAGTTAACAAAGAACTCATGGCCCCAGGAAATAAATATAAAGTGGATCTGACGTAGAGCGGGCGGGGACCTGTCCGATATTCACCCCATGCGGCATGGAGGTGTGAAATCATTTGTAGACGACTTAGTTCTCGGTCGGGGTTTCGTAATCAGTAGAGCAGCCACCTCACTGCGAACTGTTGAGACTCAGCCTTGGACCAGGAGATTTGTTCGCAATCTAGTCGTTTTATAGCGGCAGTACACACGAGGGCAAGTTCGGGCACAGCATTTTTGATCAACCGCTTGCTTGTCACATTGATTACGGAAACAACAATTAATATTCTGTTGTACCAATAAACGCCTTTTAGGAGTAACGGAACAACGGATAATTTCTTGTTGCCCTAAGACGCCGCAAGGCGTAATGGCCACTGACTGCTTGGTCGGTCTTTGGCTAAGGACGGAAGAAGAAGAAGAAGGATCTGACGTAACTACTGAATCAGCTGATTTTTCTGACCTCATTCGCCCTGTGTCTCTGCTTTTAAAAATTATTATTTACATCATATGACTTTATGATTGACAGTATTCCTTTGTATGGAAAATGTAATGTGTGTCAATTTTCCTGTGTACACTAAACTGTAACTTTGAATTCTATTGTTGATCTGTAAAAATTAATTTTAAATTGTTCTTCTTGCAGATGTTTTGGTTATGATGGACTTGATGAAGGCCCACCTTCCAACCTTCCACCTTTTTCGCCTGAGAGGGTTCCAGTCTGCAACTGTCAGAGGTAAGCACCAGAGAAAATACAAAGCAGTTTTTGAGACCCATTGACTTCTTCAAACTGTAATTTTATGAAAGAATATAAGAAAATATATATAAGAAAAGGGTGTTTTCTTTTTGACAGTATATTAGAGACAGGCCAACAAAATGGGGGAATGAAGTTATGGGTTCTTGCTGATGCTGTTAGTGGATATACTTTGATGTTTATATAGGTAGGATCACTGCAAATGGACCATTTGGTTTAGCTTATACTGTAGTTAGTTATGAAAGTAGTGGACAAGAGTGACCAGCCAATTAACAAGTACAATGTTTTGAGAAAGACCAATAAATATTGGATAACTCTTTTTTTCATATTCTGGATATTGTTATGGTAGATGCTTACATTTTATTTCAAGACTAGCAGAAAAAACACCCAGATGTGGAAGACCAGCTAGATTTTACAGAAGAACTAATCCGGAATTGGGGAACATAAGTTTGTATGATGATGCACTACTCGCTTCAAAACCACCAGTTTTTTTCTCGGCACACCATGAACCCCAAGTTTACAGAGACAAAAAGAAGTTGTAAGCTTTGATATCAGATTGTAAAGATTGAAAGAAAAATAAAAAGTTAAATGTAAAGTTTGTGGTATTTCTTTAAAATGTTTTCATGCAGGTAGGAATTGTCTGTCAGAATACCACAAGCCTTAGTAGGAAATATATAAAGATGTGTTGAGTCTTTATTATGTCACCCTCATAACTGATTTTACTTATGTGTTAGTGATCATACAGTTTTACACTAGAAATATGTCTACTGAAGTCATATTTCATTATTTTAGCTAAGATGTTGCAGCTACCTAAAATAACTGTAATGTATTCAGTGGAAGATGAAAAAAAAATTTTTTTTTTTTTGGGAAAAGCATAGTTATGTAACATTTCAAAAATTTGCATAATTTTATTATTTAATGTTGAATTGTTTTGGAAATGTAACATATAATGCAGAAATGGTCAGACTACAATAAAATATGACTGTTGTTAATTGTTCTGATAATACTTTATTTTTTTCTTCTTTGTGAAATATCATGTTTATAATTTTTGTGTATTTTTCCTGTTGAATTTCCTTCAATGTTTTAAAACTCACATCAATATAAATTTTTAAAATATTAATTTTACATCTAAATATGGTAGTCTGTTCAATTACAAACAATTTGATGTATAACACTCTTGGGTAGACTTCAAATTATAATGTATCAAGGAACATTAGAAGTCAGATATGTCAGAGTATGAGAAAATGATACAAAATATCAGGTCTGAAGAGAGTTAAAAAACAAAATGCAGACTAAATAAATTGCACTGTTGATTAAAATTAGATTACCAAAATATAATGAAACAAGAGCAAGCTAACACCATCCCGAAAACAGTCCGATGAGACAAAAGACACAGAAGGTTAACAAGTTGAAAGTATTATGGCTGACGTGAATATTACAATTATTTATTCATTTATTTTTATTTTTTGATGGGGAAAAAGGCAAAAGCATTTAACTGGACAGTGCAAGGGTTAGACCCTGTCTCGTGTTGGGAGGTAGCACATGAAAGAAAAGATATTTGCCGGATTAATTAAATCCTTTTTTTTTTTAAAGGTGAAAAGTGAGAGATGTGTGACATTACGCAAAGGGGGTTTAGGTGTTTTGGATGAAGTGTGACAAAGGGGGGTTAAAAAGGGGCAGAAATTGCATGACGTCATAGGTGGACCACCCCATATATTTTAACTTTTAACGTAATTATTTTTTTGTGTCGTCCCCCCCCCTCTCCCCCCCCCCCCCCCCCCCCCCCCCCCCCCCCCCCCGCGCATAATTTCTTTATTTCATGTTATTTATCATAAATGGAATATTTTTGGCTTGTTTTGTTTTTCTGCACGCAGTGCTACTTTATTGTTACTTATTTATTACCGCTACTCTCTTCGACAAGACCTCAACACTCAGCCCCTGCAGACCCAAGTAGAACAGTTCCAACTACGATGGTTTGACCATGTCTGCAGAATGGGTGAAGATCAGCTACCACGGCAAGTATGGGAAATCAAGAGCCAGTGATCCAGACCATCTGGATGACCCAGAGTCCGCTGGGAGGACAACATTAGACAATGTCTGAAGGATCGAGGACTAGAATGGAACCAGGACAGGAGGAAGACAGCCGATAGGACAGCATGGCGCTCTCTCTGGCAAACCTCTACACCCCAGCGCAAAAGAGGAATGAATAAGAAGTAATAGTAGAAAGTTCTTTCTTCGTCCACATGTTTACGACTAATCGGATTTTTCACGCTTCAGTTCTGTCTATGATATCATCATTATCATCATTATTTTTCGTTCCCTGTGGAACATAGGGCAGAAACAGTTGCTCTCCATCGATTTCTATTCTGTGCTGTCTTTGTCAGCTGTGCCCAAGTCATTCCAATTTCCCTAGCCTCCTCTTCAACAGTTCGTCTCCAAGTTCTCTTTGGCTTCCCAACTTTTCTTTTCCCCTGTGGGTTCCAGTCAGGGGCAATTCTGGCTGTGCTTGATTTTTCTCTTCTGAGTGTATGTTAGTGTAGGATACAGACCTTAAATAAATTCATGCCCAATCTTTCCGTCCAGTGCCATCTTTCCGTCCAGTGCCATCTTTCCAAGTTCTATCCCTGCCTTCTTTATCCCTCTTAAGTCTGTCTGCTATTTCTTCCTCCATGTTGATTTTTCTACCTGGGTATTCCATAACAAGAACTGTCTTGTAGTGTTATCCATTTGTTTCCTCTATGTAAGTACTAATGTAACGCAATGTGTTTCCTCTATGTGAGTACTAATGTAACGCAATGTGTTTTCTCTATGTGAGTACTAATGTAACGCAATGTGTCCCATATGTGAGTACCAATGTAACGCAATGTGTTTTCTCTATGTAAGTACTAATGTAACGCAATGTGTTTACTCTATGTAAGTACTAATGTAACGCAATGTGTTTTCTCTATGTAAGTACTAATGTAACGCAATGTTTCCTATATGTGAGTACTAATGTAACGCAATGAGTTTTCTCTATGTAAGTACTGATGTAACGCAATGTGTTTTCTCTATGTAAGTACTAATGTAACGCAATGTGTTTCCTCTATGTAAGTACTAATGTAACGCAATGAGTTTTCTCTATGTAAGTACTGATGTAACGCAATGTGTTTTCTCTATGTAAGTACTAATGTAACGCAATGTGTTTCCTCTATGTGAGTACTAATGTAACGCAATGTGTTTCCTCTATGTGAGTACTAATGTAACGCAATGTGTTTCCATAGCACGTTGTTTTTCTTGTAATGTCCGATTCTTTCGTTCACATTGGGGACCTTGACAGACTATGATAATTCATCTTTTCTGTGCAAGGACCTAGTTTTGGAATATGTATCTTCTTGATTGTAGTTTTTGTTGTTCCATATGTTTCAAAGCAAAAAAAAAAAAAAAAAAAAGTCACTGTTCTGACATTTGAGTTGAATATTCTAATGTCTGTGTTGGACTTCATTGCTTTTGATTCCCATGCAATTTTCCCTACAAAGAAAGCTCACCGTAGCTTTAGTATCATATTTGTTTAGATGCATCCTTATATGACCACCAGCTATACACAATGCTACAATATAGATATGTGGAAGTGAACCTCTGCCTGTGAGGCTAATTACACTCTCATCGGCTCTTGAAAGCATCCACACACTACCAGGGATTCCTCCCTGTGGTGAAACATGCTAAGAACCCAGCATTGAGTCCCAGACTTAATTCTTTGGCTTTGATCTGGTTGACTGCATGCAGGAGGATCTCACTATGGACCCAGTGATAGGTGGGGGGGGGAGGGGGGGGGCTAAGAAGTATCTCTGCGTAGGACGTGACAATTCCTTGGGAGAGTCCAGAATCAGAGCACAGTATTTTAGCTCTGCATAGTTGGAGAGCCCACTTGGATGGCGGGGAATGCACAGTATGCCACTGTGGTAAAGTGGGATGGTATAAATATTTATAGGGGATTTAGTGTACTGACTGAGATCAGCTGTGAAGGTATCTGTATCTAATAAGTGTGGTGTATTACAGATAACCTTACTTGCTACCACATTTATACCTCAGTCAGGCTTATTCTGGAATATTGTAATGACTACGTTGAATGTCTAGGGTTATGAAAGTGATGAAGTGTATGTTCACAACAACCAACAGACAGATAAACAATTTAGTTTAATCCACAATACTTTACAACACGATGACACTCACACACATAGAACACTCTATAAGTCTATCTTAATAAGTCAAGTTTAACTTTAAAAATATGTATTAATTTCTTTCAATAATAGATATCCTGATTCAACTACAAAGTGAACCAGGAATCACAATCAAATGTAATTACAATTTGTATGTACACTATTTATAGATATGATCTTGTATTGACATATATTATTATTATTACAATATGTGTGTAAGTTGTGATGTAGTACTATGAGGTAATACTGGATTTTTCAAGCTAGGTGGTTGTTTATCATCATGACTTCAGGTGTCTGTTTCTGGTGGAAATAGTATTGGAAAAGTTCACAGTTCCTGTCATTGGAAACAATTACTTGTCCCTCTTTATTTAATATACTGTCACTTTTAGAGGCGGGGGTACATAAGATTGAGCTGCTCTGGCCAACGAATCTTATCTTCTGTGAGGGCGGCAGGAAACAGTCTCTTCTGCTCGCTTGCTTCACCGTATTCTTGAGAAACAATACTGGTCGCTATCTTGACCAAGGAGTATGCTGCCAGCCTCTGGATTCAGCAAAACTCAGACCAGGTGCTGCTTTAATAGTTCAGGACCACGGTCCCTGAAACAAGAAGGTTGTACCTCCCTTCAGAACTAATTTATAATCTATTTCCACACTGAAACACAATACATAACAAACACAGAGTTCAGCGAGGTATGCCAACTGCTAGCTTCATCTGAAACAATTTACACCAGTATTCCTCTCCCTAATGGTTACAACGCCTCTGCAATTCCAGCATTATTTCCTTCTATTCAATAAGATAGGTGTCATCGTACTATTTGGCAATCCCATGCAGTTTCACCCCTCTGCGACAAGTTTTGTTCATGTTGGAGCAATATCTAGGTTTTGCCTTTTGTTTATTACTGAACCACACACATACAGACATACATTATCAATTCACATTCAATTTTCATCAAAAGATATCAAATGTCTAGCTTACCACAATTCAGGGAAATAATAAACAAATACGTTGACTGGCGATGAATATGGCACAATTCCGATCTGCCTCTGTCCCAGGCTTTTATTTAGAAAAATATGAGCTGGATCTCAACGCACTTGCTGTTCAATAAGTTTATTTTCAAAATGTGGCCCTGAACTGACGCTCCTAATTGACTATATCAAGTGGTCTAACCAATCGGACCATGTTTACAAAAGCATTTGAAAAAAAATGTACTCTTTCTATCGTTTCTATTAACAACCAAAAATAGTATTTGCAATCGACTAATCATGTTTAGCCTTACATATTATTCCCGCCAATCAAATCGGATTTAACGTGGTGGCCTCATTTTGTCTAAAACACTGTTCAAACACGCCATTATGAGCAAAAATGATCCTGTGTTGTCTGACAGCACCACTCTAGTATTATGGCTATAATTTGTTAATTATTAAGCTAATTTCTTAACACCTAACATATTCTTTGTCAGCAAGTCCTAAGGCACCCAAATATATAAGTTGTAAGGGAGCTAAGTGGCTGCGTTCAAAATATGTATTTTCTAGGATAGTCGTGTATTTGTTTTTATTTTTTATTTTTTTCGATTTAGAACCGCCACCTGTCCTGCCTTTTCGACTGTTCTGTCAGTATAAAGTCAGGATTCAAACAGAAAACAGTATTGTGTCATGTTTCCTAATAAGCATTAAACATGTTTTCAAAACCTAACCCTCGTATTGGTAGTGTTTTTTATCACTGTCTATTTGAAAAAAATTAGTGCTTCATGCCTTTCGCGTTGGGGGTGGCATTAAATTATATCGCGAGACTGCGTGTTAGTGTTGCATACGTTCCTCCTTCTCTCTCTCTCTCCTAAGTCCATCTGTCTTTTCGTTTATGTAGTGTATATAATTCATTAATGCTAGTATTTGTGTATCTAGGTCATTAAGCAGCTTGCGTATCTCAAGGTTTTCTAAGAAACACAGTACTAGTTGTCTTTTTAGAAACGCGTGTAGTTTTATGCAGACGGAGCAGAAAAAGGAGTTTTCTGGTTCAGCCATTATGGCATTCTACAACGTAGTTGTACGCTATTGGAAAGCACGGGTCTTTACCAGTCTTCTTTCCTTTTTATTGAATTAATGCGTTAGGCTTTACATTTACTTTTTAATTTATATATGTGGATTTAGAATGTTTCACGACAGCCACACACTTCTTACTTCTAGCTTGGGATCAGATACGACGATCCTTTAAATCAGAGGTAGCCAAACTACGGCCCGCGGGTCAGATCCGGCCCGCCAACCAGTTTTGACCGGCCCGCCAACCTGTTTTGGCCGGCCTCTTATTGTTGATGAAAAATTACTGTATCCTCCGACCACTGTGCTAAAAAATATTACAAAATAGCACGCACAGGCACCAGATACAAAACCAAAAAGACCCAAAATGTACGATTAACATCTCCCCACCTCCCACAACTCGCTCTCTCTCTCTCTCTCTCTCTCTCTCTTTCTCTCTCTCTCTATCATACCAATTGAGCTCTACTAGATAGTGCCGACAAAACGGAAATGATAACGTCAAATCTCTGATCGTGCACGTGGACAGGCGAAGACAGTGTCGGTACCTACTTTGATAATGAGAAACTGAAAGCAATGACATATCTTTTCTGCGGTCGGAAGTCTCTGAGATCCAATGATGTTGCTTTGACTTTAGCATCGGTATGGGAAAGTGATCGTGGGAGTGGGGGTGGATGGTAGGTACATTTCTATAGGAAGGAGTTGAGGTGCACAGTTGGTCTTGTGAAGTGTGTTAAGTATAAATCAGCCAGTGACACTTCTGGGCTTGTAGCTGTTGTGCACGTTTTCATGTATAAGAGAAAGCGTGTGTGATAACTCTCTTTTTTCTTTGTCGTAAATTTATTTTGAGAGAAAAGAGTCGTAGAAATAGTGGTCCGGTTTAGAGTGGAAAATGATGATGGAAAGCTCAGTGATAGAAAATGTAGAGATTTAATAGTTACTTCACAGCGTGCTGGAGGAGAGTAAAGACAGACTTATTTACGACAAATCGTGTCTCTCAATCTTCTCTTTCACTCTCCTGGTCAAACAATTATTTGCCAGTTTTCCAGACTCGCATCTGCGCGCACACCGATTCGGTGTTTTCAAACACACACACGACGTTGATACAAACTATATTAAACGAATAGGGGAAAAGTTGGGCTTTGGGTATATCCAACACACAGAACTAAATGAGTTTAGGTGATTTTATTCACTTTAAAACATCAATTACTAAAAATATCAGATATTACATAAATTATCATAAGTACACAAATGCAAATAACAAGTTTGGGAGGGGGTGAAGAAGATTGGTATCGACTAAGCCCTTCCCGCTCAGTAGACAAAGACAAACCCAGTCCAGAGATAGATAATATCAGGAACACGGGTACGTTAACCTAACAGTAAAGTTAATTACTCTGAAAGAGGTGTTACCAAGTTAGGTATAAGTGATAGAAAAAAAAACCTGTTCTTCCCAGCTGTTCTTCCCTTTACTAAGCAAATGGAAAGGAGGTGGTTTTAAACAGAGTTAACAAATTATCAACTATCCCACTTAAAGGAACAATGTAGGGTATACAGAAAAGATATATGTTACCAGGTAAGCAAGTTAACAAAATGGTCACACAAAAGAATTAATTTCCTGTCATTCATACACGCGCTAGCAAAGGCCTTCACTCATCTTGCTCTCACTTACCGATTGTGAAAAAATCTTGCACTCCATAGAATAACACAACAGCAGTTACACCTCAACTAAATGTATGAGTGTTTGTTCAAGTTCTAGCCCCAGATTATCGGGTAGGCGGTCAGCACATAAAAGGATCCCGAAATCGCTGGAAAATGAATCTGTAGTTGTGTCTCTTTTCTTAATAACAGTTTCTATGGGAGGGCACGGTCTCTGATACCGGGGTGAGGATGGTGTGGTCTATTTGACTATGCCGCTGATAACAAAATTCTTACGCGTGCTGGTACACTTTATCCGTGAGGTATGGTTTAAGTCCAGTGAGAAAACTAGTCACATCACTGTTCAGGAAATTATGAATTATCTCTCTGTGTCAGTAAACTAACAAAGCTCGGGCCAGTGTTCTTCTTCCCGTTACGACTTAAGTTGTTTGATGGTGCGTTAAATTTGTCTTTGGGTGTGCTTTCTTTGCTATAAGTTAGATAGCGGAATTCCAAACATAGAATCGCCTCAAAGATTAAAAATTTACACAGTCTCAACAAGTTCTGCGTCAGGGGAACTCTACACACTGTTTATGCTTTGCTTTGCTTAGATTGATTTCTTTATTGCTTTCTTAATGCTGGGATCGCACAGGTTACGATCACTCTGTATGAAAGAAAAAAAAGACATGTAATATACCGAAAACAAATAACCTTCTAAAGCGCGATGAATTTCCCGTTAAGCCTATAATACACTCGAGTATTTAATTATGTATTTAATAAACACTGCGCGAATTCTAGTGGTTAAAAACCCACATCTATAAAACTAGGACTTAACTGAATTTATTAATTATAAATTCCTTCGCGACTTTAAAAGTTAATTTAAGCATCTATTATCTTTTGAAATAATATAATAGATAGATCATTATATTTAAAACTGGAACTCTTGAGATGGTTTAATTAAATAGATTTAAATTAACACAGAATCCCTTTAAATAGAATGACTGAGCTAGACCACTGATCACTTTACACAATATATATTACCGCTTTGCACAGAAATAGAAATCACTGCAAATATATATAAAATCCAGGGGAAATATCAGGGAAAACTACTGTCTTTGATAGCGCCGATAGTCTCCCTTAAGATCCCTCGGTCTGTCTCTTTGATCTCGTCGCTGTATCCTACATGAGTCCCGGTGGAATGCGTTCTGGCAAACGAAAAGTTACAACAAATGTTCAGGGGTTCTAATGTTATGAAAAGCTAAAGGTCCCTTTAAATCATCCATCATATCAGGGAAAATTCACTTGTCAAACTAGACGTACGTCACATTCTTCTTCATCATAACTGTGTATACCAGGCATGCTGTAAAGTACTGCTTTCATTCTCCTCACGCAAACCAGTGGTGAATATGATGGAGGCTCCAGGGGAAGCAAAGATCAACTCAACCGACGCAGGATTATGCAAATATGGAGTGTGAGTGTGAAGTATGAGTTAGGCGAATGGTGGACTGTTCGTGTGTTGACCCGTATAAGGCACTCATTCACTCATTACGTTATGTCACCAATGCAGACCACTGTAGTCGTTTCAATAGTTTAATTGGACGCACACACTTGACAGATTGGGTACAGTTACAGGAACATGAGTCGACATAGACAGCATAATATTGATCAATGGACTACCGTCCTAAATTAGCATTCATGAAGAATAATCTTGCAATGGAACATCTGTAAACACCAAGATTTCCATAGTTTATAAATACAGTCAGTAGACCTTACTGACCGAGCATGTCAATTAAGCAATACTGTTCAAACTTGACTCCTAAAAAGGATCTCTTTCTAGCGAAGATTCCTTTAGGTACATTACAGCAAATCTCTGTGAAGATAATGTTAATCTTGCTATGGAACATCTGTAAACACCAAGATTTCCATAGTTTATAAATACAGTCAGTAGACCTTACAGACCGAGCATGTCAATTAAGCAATACTGTTCAAACTTGACTCCTAAACAGGATCTCTTTCTAGCGAAGATTCCTTTAGGTACATTACAGCAAATCTCTGTGAAGATAATGTTAATTTCTTTATAATAGTGATCTCTCAATCATCACCTGATAATAAGGAAGTTTTCCCGTTCTCTGCTAATGATTTACAATAAGTAGAATTCCAAAATCAATCGAATTCCACAATGGCTGCTGGTTCCCGGTTGAGCATCACTCACTATACGGGTGTATAGCCAAATCTTCAATCGAAGCTTTGTTCATCAACAATAAATGATTCTACAAGGATCAGCATATTCTGTCCTCATAGTTGCTGCATATAAACATATTTAGTGCTGCTAGAGAATATGTCGTCCCGACATATTCGTAGGTACGTTCATGTAAACGTCTGCCCATCTTAAGCCTAGGAATGAACGAAGTCAGCAAAAGTACGTTTTTTTTACCTGGACATAAGAAATACACTAGCAAGCACAAAAACGCTCTCCCGGCGTTATAGAATCACAACTGGGGAACTCATGGACTAAACGATCCTGGAAGAAACTATCTTCGTCCCCAGAATAACTTAAAGAGATCACAAACTCTTGGGCATCTCTCCGACATGACTTCCCGCCCTAGGCCTAGACAACCGAAGAACCCCCTCACCGCTCTTCATCCGCCGAAAACACCTGACCCCCTTCAGTACAGTACAAGAACAAATAGTTCCACTTAAACATACTAAGATATCAAGATATAAGACATACTCGTCCTACATAGACAAGCACTACACATAGATTCGGACCATAGACATTCTGAAGCAAGAACAATCTATTCCTAACCAAACACAGAATAGATTTAAGTAAGTCTAAATTCCTCCGCCGAGTTCTATTTTTAAGAACGCTACAAAGAGCGATAACTCACAGAATGACTACTTATTGCCCAATCTGAGTTTCGTCCCTCAAGACCAAAACATGCATTCAAAGATGAATATATCTTCATCAGACAATTAAAACATTTTACATGGTATGCGTAATCCGTGCGCCAAAAAATATGTGCGCAACAGATTACCACACCCCCCGGGAAAAAAATGAAATCATTTTTTTTTTCATCTGAGAGCAACATACAATAGGCTCCCAACGCATAAATACTGCGCAGATGAGAAATATCTGGAATTATTTAAGCCAGATTAATGCAAAATCTCAATCCCTCAGAGAAAGCTATTCTCTTAAGCATAAGTGTTTCCAGGGAGGTGTCACCAACGCATACTACTATACAATGATACAATGCATATAACAATTTAAGTTTAAGCATTCCAAGTACATGATTGACAAAAAGAAAAATCATCAACGAGTAATGGTGACTATATATCAATGAACGTAGTGTCATTACGAATTACAATGTGTATCTATTTTGATATAGAAAAGAAAAAATCTGTTGTCGAGTTGGAAGTGTTAAGACGTCCAGTACTCAACAGCTAAGTGGAATCATGTGGGCATCTAGACAGAATGTCTGCCATCACATTATCTGATCCACGGATAGCTCGTACCGAAAAATGAAAAGGTTGAAGAGCAATTGCATATCGAGTAGACCTCGAACTCTTCAAATTTTTACTCTGGATAGCCGTAAGAGCTTTCTGATCGGTTTCTACTATAAAATGTGCGCCTAGAAGGAATCTTTGTAATTTGAGAATTGACCATACCATAGCCAACAGTTCACGGTCTAAAACCGAATAATTCCTTTCTGCAGCATTAAGCTTTCTGGAAATATACATTACAGGATGCAGAGTTCCAGAGTACTCTTGCATTAGTGCCGCTCCAATCCCAGTGGATGAAGCGTCACTACGAAGAACAAATGTCTTATCTTTAGTAGGCAACACTAAAATAGGTGCAGTAGAAAACATAGTTTTAATCTTATCCAAAGAGGATTGACATTCTTGAGTCCAATGGACTATATTAGGAGACCCTTTCTTTAGCAAGGTAGAAAGAGGTGCCATGATTGAGGACAGATTCGGAATGAATCGTCCATAGAATTGTATAAGACCTAAGAGACTTCACACTTGCTTTTTAGTCTTAGGAATAGAAATGTTAAGTATTTTACTTGTATTATGGTCCTCTGTTTTTAGGAAACCATGGCCGACTCGGTGACCTAAAAAAGAAATTTCACTAAAACCAATGCAGGCTTTAGATGGTTTCGCTGTCAGGTTATACTCGCGTAGAGTAGATAGCAATTCAACTAACCCTGAATAGTGATCTTCCCAAGTATCGCTGAAAAGACAGATGTCGTCTATGTACGCAATGACATCTGACCGATAGGATAGAATTCTACGCATCATGCGTACGAATGTAGCTGGTGCGTTCATAAGGCCGAAAGGCATAAAATTCCATTGAAAAAGGCCTCTAGGTGTAGAAAAAGCAGTAAAAGGTTTGGCGCGTTCAGATAGAGGAACTTGCCAATATCCTTTAGACAAATCTAGTTTAGTGAAAAAATGCGATTTAGAAAGCTTAGTAAGTAGCTCTTCTAGTAAAGGCATAGGTTCAGCATCAAACTTCGTGACTTGATTCAATTTGCGATAGTCAACGCAAAGACGTATGTTATTGTCTTTTTTACGGACAATAACCATCGGCGAAGAATACGCAGAAGTGGATGGTTCAATTATTTTTGGAATGTCAGTAAGGACATCCTGAAATGTTTGTAACATAGACGAAACTTGTCGCTGTTCTCCTAGAGATAAATCGGGAGAAACAGTAACATTTTTCCATGATTCACTAGAATGAAGTGGAATCATCGGAAGCGGAAGATTAACATCCGAAAAACTTGTTTCCTCATCCTGTATTACAGACAGTGATGAGTAATGACCATGTTGGACAGGTGAATCGTCCGTTGCCTGGAAAATAGGCTGTAAATAATCCGGACGTTCATGGAATTCCGTAAGCATATTGATGTGGAAGGTTTTACGCTTCCCATCAATATCGACAATGTAGTCAACATCGGAAATTTTCGAGATTATATCGTACGGACCTTTCCAAGAAATAAGTAGTCTGTTTTCCCTACAAGGTAGCAAAACAAATGCTTTGTCACCAGGACAAAGTTGTCGTAAGGTTCTTTTCTTATTGGCAAATTGTCTTGCTTTCTCCTTAGCAAACTCAGAAGAAGCAGTTGCCAATTTGCATGCTTCAATAATCTTGTGTCTAAGTGCGATGACATATTCATAAGAGGATTTTGTGTCATCGACAATATTATCAGCAGTTATAAGATCATGAAGTAAGGACATAGGACCTCGCGGTTTCGCGCCAAAGACAAGTTCAAAGGGAGAAAATCCTGTATGTTCGTTGGCGACCTCTCTATATGCAAAGAGAGCGGCGGGTAAAACCCTATCCCAATCCTGAGGATGATCTTCTGTTATCTTTCCTAGTAAGTTTTTTGAGTGTTCTATTAAGGCGTTCTTCTACCATACCCCATTCGACATTGGGTGATAGATACTGCGTCAAGAAAGATCTCTCTATCTGGAGAGTAGACATTACTTGAGACATGGTATCCGATATTAGTTGGGTGCCATGATCTGATAATATTTCTCCGGGAAATCCCAGACGAGAAAATATAAGCCAAAGAGCATCTGCAATGTCAGCAGTTGTAATGCTCTTCAGAGGGATAGCCTCTGGCCAACGTGTGCACATGTCCACACACGTTAAGATAAACTGATGTCCTCTCGCAGATTTGATCTTAAATGGACCAATGATGTCTATCGCCATTTTCTGAAATGGTCTAATAGGAATGTCTGCAGCCTGAATAGGTGCAGCATGGCGTGGACCTTTGGATTTGACTTCTTGACATATTTTACAAGATCGACAATAGATCCGTATGTCCTTGTTCACAAAAGGCCAAAAGAAAGCCGCAAGAACTCTTGACTTTGTACGGGAAAAAACCCATATGTCCAGCACACTGAGAGTCGTGTGTGCGTGTTGTAATATTTTTAACTCTCAAATTCTTGGGTTCAAGAGAATCTGAGAATGACTTGACTTGTTGGAGTGTTGCACCATACGNACAAGNACNCCNTNCNTCATTGTAATCCAAGATTTACTCTTTGAATCTTTATTCGGATCACCTTTTGTTGCAAGAGTGAAGAATTTCTTTAGAGTCGAATCCTCTTCTTGCTGCTTTATAAATGAGTCACGCGAAATTACCAAGGGATCATCTTGGTTATGCACTTCATTATCTTCAATAGATGAAGTTTCGGGCATATTGAGAGCTTGAGCTCTAGTGACTACAGCAATAGCAGTTTGAATATTTTGTTTTTCCCAAACGGAAATTTGTTGTGGAGTGCATTCTTTGACTCCGTGAATACGACCGATGATAAGATCAGCGATCGGATTCGGCCAGAGAAGACATGCGTTGTACATCTCCTGTAAAGAAAAGTTTGGAGTAGCGATTCCTAATGATAGCAGTAGAGTATTTCTCTATGGTGCCGCCAAATGTTACACATTTGACTACTTTGCCTGTAGCACGGGAAGGATCTACGAGTGACTGCCTAACACCAATTGTGGTGCATCCAGAATCAAATAGCACAGAGACTGGATTGTTATTCACTAAACCCTTAGGTAAGACAAGAGAACCTCTTCCTTCATGCGCGACTGATGCTGGAAGAGCGGGAAAGAGGAATGGCCACAAATTAAAGTGGATATTGTAGTTGGTTCGAATAATGTTTTTGCATTGGGGGCACTGAGATGCTCTCCCAAAATCGAAAGCGGCACATGCCATATTGTTAGAGTCATCATTATCTTTATTTTGTTTATAGGCATCATGCGACCCTTGCTGTGCACGAGTTTTGCATGATAAAGAGATTTTTGTGTTTTTTATGTTGGGGTCTACCTCTGTTATTATTACCCCTGTAATTATCATTGTTTCCTCTATCTTGTAACCCCTATTTGGGGGTTTGAGTCATAAGTTCCCCTGGTTACTACTTTATCATACTCATTATAATGAGTCTCTCTGTAATTATGATCTTGTTGTTGACGCTCCATGATGGTAAAACTAGAGATAGGCTTAGTTTCTATAATTGACTTCCTTTGCGGAAGTTCCTATAATTATGACCACCCTGAAATCGATGGGGGCTTGTCGGCTCGTCTCCAGATATTCGAAGAAGAACCCTGACAATGATATGGTTACCTGGTTCTGATAACTGTCAATGGTTACCCTTTTTATTAAACCTGTTTTGAGGTCACCTTGGAATTTCTGGTGAGTAATTAGGGTTGTATGGTGTTGCTGATGCAACTGGCATACCTTCCTTAACCGTAGTATTGCTAATAGCTACATCTGGGTGTGCAGTGACGTATTGGGTTACAATATTCTTCCATTTCTTTTATGTGTTTTAGGTTTCGCTCAATGTAGGAATTCAATGGAATGGTTTACTAATGCTTGACATAATCTTGTCCCTGAGCAATAAATCCCCCTTAAAGTGTCCTTCATAGTCTTTTCTGTTTTGGACAGTTTCAATCCATTCGATTAAGATTAAGGACGTGTCCTTGCAATGATATTCTGAGAAATTCTACCCCTGATTCTAGGTACCATTCTTTTAAACAAATACGGTAAACCTTCCTCAGATAACTGGTATGTTCTTTATCAAAGTTTTGCCCTAATAACTATCATCAATTATCCAGTTGTCAGTTTCTTCAAAGTCATGTAACTTAAACTCGTGTCTCGAGAATGGCACCTTTTAAATTTCAGTCGACTCAACTGACATTACGGAAGTATGCATATTGTGATGTCTTACCCACATTATGAGCTCGACAAGGCTCGTTCAGAATCTATCAAGCCAGAATGTTATATGATCACTGGCAGGATTTGTAACGTGCAAGAGTACCTTGATCCTTGTAAGTTGAAAGGGATTTACCACTAGATGGAACGGGGGATTGACATTACTCATGTTTGTCAATTTTCAACGTTTTTCTAACTCAAATGGTGCATAAAAGTTCTTTTTTTGAATGTTCATGTTCTCTTATTGCTCTAAGAATTTCTCCTCAGATTCTGCTTCTTTGTCTAATCTCTTTTGTTCACGTTCTTTGTCTAATCTCTTTGAGGTACTTGTGCGGTGTAATTCACCGGTTAAATCAAATTGGGGATATTTTTTACCCAAACCGATCACCCTACTCTTTCTTGCCTGAAAAAGTGTCATTGTTGTCCTCACCCCCTAACTCCACCCGTAGTGCTTGCCCTAGATTGCGCTTGAACGAGAATTAAAAACACGGCCTGCCGTTCGAGGTTGTAGTCACGCTAGCACATTCTGCGTTGAGTAGGGGAGTGAAGTGTTTATAGACATCGAGGTACTTGGGTCCCAGCTATTATGGGGAGAGTCTTAGTGGTTGGGTGGCCTGTTCCCTTCCTCGCTGCCGTTGCCATTCTCTAACTCAAGATGCAAGAGGCAGGTGTACCCTTTTACAGCTGAGGATTAACTGATGCGTGACTACCTGTTCCCTTTCTAAAAAGAGCTGCCGTTGCCTTCTCTAACTACAAGATAAGAGGCAGGTACCCTTTTAAACAGACTGGTTAGGGACTGATGCTGAGAATACTGGTCCATGCTTCCTCGCTTGCCGTTGCCTTCTCTAAATCAGGATCAGAGTAAAGGTACCCATTTACAGTGTTGCTATGGAGTGATGTAGAGACTTCACCATACTAGGTCCTGCATCGAGAGATTGGGGTAACCTAATCGTATAAATCATGGGTACTTTAATTTGAGTTAGGGAAGGGAAAAGACAGCGAGGAAGGAAACTGTCTCCCCGGCAGTTGTTCTCGATGTGCTGGACCTAGTATTGGTGAAGTCTCTAACAATCCATAAACAGCTGGAATGGGTCACTGAATAATTGATCCCTGAGATTTCAGAGCCCAGGCAACGGCAGCGAGATGGGATACATGTGTCCCACGCATCAGTCAAACCAGCTGTAAAGGGTGCCTGACAGTCTGATCTTGAGTTAGAGAAGGCAAACGGCAGCGATTTCCTTGTTTCCGCTTTGTACCGTTAACTTGTAGAACTGATTCAATTCCGTTCTATTAGTTTATAAACTTTTTTTACAAATACGGGGCAGGGGGGGGGGGGGGGGTGGGTTCTTTGAGGTGCGGGTCTGTCGTAAGGGTCAGGTAACTATGTGCAAGAGAATCTACGTAAAGTTTTTTTTAACTTGCCTCCAAAATCACAATGTGATTCTACTTTTGTCAGTCAAGAAAAAGTTACGGTTCTCAGCTGTTTTGGTAATTAATTTTGAGAATTTGATTTAACGGTGAATAAACGCACAAGAACCCCTTTTGTTCAGCTTGCGCTTTGTCTTATCTCTTTGTTCCAGCTTCTCAGTCTAATCTTCTCTGCTCAGCATCAGTTCTTTGCTTTGCTTTTTTTCCAAATTTCATTTGGAATCTCCTTTCACTCAACCTGCATCTGCAGATGGGGGGGGTTCTTTTTGTTCAAATTTTCTATTTCCCATTTTTCTATCCTCACAATTTTTTTTGTTTCAGTTTCTCACTTTTTTGTTTCATTTCCTCAGCTTTAAGTGCTTTATCAATATTAACTGGTAGCATACTCCTCCAACTTATCTCCAGTATTGCCTAGAGATTTCATAAGCTCAATAAAGTGTTGGTCAATGTAGAATGATTGTCTAATAATGATAGAAATTAGTTGACACACAAAAATGTAATCTATATTCCAAAAGTAATGTAAAACACAAGCTCCTAGTGTTAATTGATCAATCAGCTCCTTATCCCAAACTATGTGGGGGAACAAGTCCTTTAGTAAGGTCTTGTATAATTCAACTGTGTACCAACGCAATTATAAAAATCATCAGTTGACTTTTTCTTACGAAAATTCATCTGATAAAATATATTTTAAATAGTGTATGTCGATCAAGAACACCGGACAAACCAAACAATTATACAAGAGAACAGGAAACATTTGAGAAATCAAATAAATCAAATAGGAGAAAATCGAAAGCTTAAAAATGATCACAGAATCTGTGATGATATCATGCAGGAATAGAATAGTACAAGAGTATAAACGCCGAAAGTGTATGAAAACCAAATTGTGTCTATAAACTTTGAAAAGATATGCAAAGGGACGGCGACCAACAAATATCACAAAAAGACAAAACAAAACTAAAGAACAGAGGAAGTTATTATGTAAAAACAATAATTAATTAGATTGCTTTACGTTTCGTCATTAAGCTATTAACTGGTATTGCACAACGTGGTTGCAATGCAAATTTCCATAAAGAAATTTTCCGCCTACAGAACGCTAGTCCAAGATGCAAATGTGCATCAGGTATATCTTGTACCTAGGGTCTGACACAACTCCCTAACCATCAGGCCCCGACTTAACCCCCAATACCCACACACCCTATAAACAGTATGTAAACATAAACGCCAGCCCTTATAAAGCAACCAGAACCAATGCATTTATCATCTAAAGTCCCAGGATGTAGAATAGAGTGTTGTAAAGAAGTCTGTTTTTATAGTTCAATATGGCACAGCTATTTTAGAACCAAACATTATATAGGGAGGATGATTAGAATTTTGGGTACTTTATAGAACTACAATTACCTGGCCTAAGCGCCCGTTTAAAGTTCACACACAATAGCAGTGTCATAATGGAAGCTTACTCCTTCGATTGTGCGCTAGGACTTCTGAAGTTCAGAAATACTTCTGCATAACGGGGGGGACAGTTAATTGCTTGCCAATGTTCTGTGAATGCTGTGATGTCCACTTGTAAACAACTTGCCGTGCTACGTGGGGTGGTCTGTTTATATGAAATAAATGCCTGTACCAAGCAAAAATGTCAACAGCGGTGACCTAGATAACAGTTACACTTGTCATAACAGGTCAAGCTGACATCCGACTGGATAGTTGTCAGATTAGTGTAAGATGTGTGTCACATTTGGCCAAAATAAATGTTCTTGAAACACTAGGTGACTTCCACCTTTGTAGACTGCAAAAGGCTGACCCAGGAAACTGGCCTACCACGTTTGATATATCATCTCGGTTTCTTCTTTTATCTAATTTACTGTGAGTGTTACCAGGCATGCTGTAAAGTACTGTTTCATTCTCCTCACGCAAATCCAGTTGGTGAATATGATGGATGGGCTCCAGGGGGAGCAAAGGTCAAACTCAACCGACGCAGGATTATGCAAATATGGAGTGTGAGTGTGAAGTATTGGAGTTAGGCGAATGGTGGACTGTTCGTGTTGTTGACCTATAAGGCACCCATTCACTTCATTTTACGTGTATGTCACCAATGCAGACCACTGTAGTCGTTTCAATAGTTTAATTGGAACGCACACACTTGACAGTTGGGTACAGTTTACAGGAACATGAGTCGACATAGACAGCATAATATTGATCAATGGGACTACCGTCCCTAAATTAGCATTCATGAAGAATAATCTTGCAATGGAACATCTGTAAACACAAGATTTCCATAGTTTATAAATACAGTCAGATAGAACCTTACTGACCGAACATGTCAATTAACGCAATACTGATCAAACTTGACTCTTAACAGGATCTCTTTCTATCGAAGATTCCTTTAGGTTACATTACAGAAATCTCTGTGAAGATTATGTTAATCTTGCAATGGAACATTTGTAAACACCAAGATTCCTTAGTTTATAAATACAGTCAGTAGGACCTTACTGACCGACGAGCATGTCAAAATTAAGCTATACTGTTCATACTTGACATCCTAAACAGGATCTCTTTCTAGCGAAGATTCTAGGTACATTACAGCAAACTCTCTGTGAAAGAAAATGTTAATTTCTTATATAATAGTGATCTCTCAATTTCATCATGATAAAAGGAAGTTTTCCCACGTTCTCGTGCTAATGATTTACAATAAGTAGAATCCCAAATCAATCGAATGCCACATGGCTGCTGGGTTCCCCGTTGAGCATCACTCACTATACGGGCGTATAGCCAAATCTTCAATCGAAGATTTGTTTCATCAACAATAAATTATTCTACATGAGCTAGCTATTTCTTTCCTCAGTAGATGCTGCATATAAACTTATTTAGTCTGGCAGAGAATATGTCGTCCCGACGAATATTCGGAGGTAGGTCATTGTAAAAACGTCTGCCCATCTTAAGCCAAGGAATGACGAAAGTCAGCAAAAGTACGTTTTTTTAACTCTACATAAGAAATTACTCTACAAGCACATAAAACGCTCTCCCGGCGTTAATAAATCACATCTGAGGAACTCATGGACTAAACGATCCTGGAAGAAACTACTTTTCGTCCCCAGAAATAACGTAAAGAGATCCACATACTCTTGGGCATCTCTTCCGTCATGACTTCCCGCCCTAGCCTAGACAACCGAAGAACCCCCTCACCTCTCTTCATCCCGCCGAATACACCTGACCCCCTTCAGTACAGTACAAGAACAAATAGTTCCACTTAAACATACTAAGATATCAACGAGATATAAGCATACTCCGTCCTTCATAGACAAAGCACTACACATAGATTCGGACCATATGACATTCTGAAGCAAGATACTAACTATTCCGAACCAAACACAGGAATAGATTGAAGTAACGTCTTAAATTTCCGCCGCCGATTCTATTTTTAAGAACGCTACAACAGAGCATAACTCACAAAAGGACTACTTATTGCCCAATTCTGTGGGTCGTCCTCAAGGACCAAAAACATGCATGCATAGATGAGTTATCTTCATCAGACAAGTAAAACATTTTTACAATGATATTTCGCGTAATCCGTGCGCCAAACTAATATCGTCGCAACAGTGTGATTGACAACTCAAGAAAAACTGAAAATCCGCAAAAGAGTATATTTAGTCAGTAAATAAGATTCAGGAATCATCGCTCATGGCTCCTATGTGTTTAGTTAGGAGCTTGCAAATGCAAAAAAGCCGTTTTTACTGATGGAGGAGTTTGTGAATAAGTGTGCAGGTTCAAAATGGAAGAGAACGCGTTCAATGAAAGAAAAAGTAGTTAAAAGAATTTCAAAAATGTACCCTCTTTCAAAACAAAACCGTAGCTAGTAGAAGAGAAGATACTTAGTTTTCGCATTTGTCCCAGAACTTGAAATCTTTAATTGAAAATTGTCCTTCACTTTTCACTGGCGATTGATGAAAAGTACAGACATCGCAGACACTAGCCAGCTTTTTACTTTTAGTTAAAGTGATCCAGGAAGTCTTTATTGTTTCTGAAAATTTACTGAAAGTTTGCTCTTTGCATGGTACAAGGTAAATGGGATGACTATATTTTCTGCAGTTTCAAAATGCCATGGAAGAATATGGTGGTTTTTTGAAAAATTGTGGCTGCTGTGTGTACCGATGTTGAAAGGCGATGGTTAGGAAAAATACTGGTCTTGTGTGGACGTTTGAAGCAAAATAAAATTTGAAGTGCCTACATTACTTGTTGCATTAGTTCACCAAGAGGCCTCGTGTTGCAAAATCCATAAAACCTAAATGACACTATGGCTACTGTAGTGAAAATAAACGAATTTGATCAGAGGGAGACCACTGCCCTCTAACTCACAGGAAGTTCCTTTGCATTTTTAGAAGAGGGGGATTCTGTTTACGGTGGATTTCATCTGCGGTGATAGAGGCTTAGTCGAGGCAAAGTGTTTAGTAAGATTTTGTGATCTTAAGGAGATGAAATATGTTGACTTCCTGCGAGACAACTTACCATGTTCAATTTGATCTTCAAAATATACTCAAAGATATTCATTTCATTCAGCACTTGCATTTCTCACAGATAGATATAACACTACATTTGAATGTACTGAATTTGCAGTTACAAAGTAAAATGCAAACAATTGTTCAATGAATGGGCTATGTTGGATGGCTTCAAAAAGAAACTGAGCTATTTAGTCTGTCTTTGCCAAAGAATGACCTGTTCATTTCCTTGTTGTAAACAGCTGTCGAGAAGAGAGAGTATTAACTTCAGGAGGTACACGGATGACTAATGAACACTGATTCCTGAGTTTGATATCGTCGATTTTCAAGATTTGGAGATGTTTCGATCCACAAATGGAAACTTTTTAACAACCTATTCAAGTGCACAGTGGCAGTTCTCAGCCTGCAGACCTACAATTACAGTTATGTGAACTCCAATGTGACCCATTCAGCACACAACCAAAGCATCTGAGCACGGCTGTTGTGCCCTAATAACCATAGCGCCTCTTTTAGTTTCGGTGACCGGGAATTCTGATACACGGATATAATATTTTGTGTGTGCACCCGTAAAAGACTATTTTAAGTTTTTTGGCGGTGAAAAATCACTGATGGTGTGAGTAAAATCAGTATAATATAAAATCTTTACACACTCGTTCTGGATAAACACAGCGCTAAAATTCTTGTTGTGTTTTTTTACTATAATACTTTGTTCGTGTTCTATTTTTGATTGCATTTTTATTTCTTGGAAATTAGTTTTGGACGGAGTTACACAGACTTTTGAAAACAGCCGTCTATCATTAAGGAAATTCTATAAAATAAAGTAATCTTTTATTAAATTTAAGTATCTAAAAATCGGCCCCATTCGTTTTGGAGTTTTTTTTTGTTTTTTATAATTATAAAAGACGTCTTCGGAAGGGAAGCTAAAGATTATTATCACACAATACTTTTTTTTTTTTGGTTTCCATTATCTTGAGAATGTGTGTGTAGGTCAGTTTTTGTGAGTGTGGCTGTTACAAGAACAAGCATTATAGTCACCAGATTTTATAGCATTTTAAATCCCGGTAAACGCAGTCCTGTTACTCAACTATCTTAAATAAGGTAGTAAAAAAAATAACTTTTTGTAAACCCATCTGGTTTTTGCTTTTCATTCAATTCTATATGATAGTTAGCTACGTATTATAAGCGTCAGAAAACAGTAAAGCTATAGATAGCTTACTTCCACTTAATTTTGATCTATCTTTCAAGGCTTGTTAATCTTCTATTTATAATATGTATTTTTTTTTCAAATTGTGTGATGAGATTAGGACTGTTCATTTGTGTTCTTGGTAGACAATCCAGTGCACAGTAACCTAAATACACGGCTGCAAAGCATTTCTAAGTAAATGTTTGTATTTCTTCTTTCATGTCAAAGTTACAATGCTAGGTAGGAAATTTAGAGAAAACAAATTCTAAATCTAATACATCCATTTATATCAATGCTATGAGTCAGAGATACATGATAAATTTAGAAATATTTATGAATGGCATGAAAGCTCAGATAGAGTCACTAAAATATTTAGAGTGGGATGGTAAACAAGTTGTTGTTTTCTTATTCGGGGATTATTGCCTTGTATTGTAGCTGGAGACACACAACCATGGGTATATTCCTTGACGTCCAGACATACCAAACATTTTCATCAAAGACATCCAGATTGCATCACAACTGCAAACCAGAAAGTTTGGCCATGTTGGATAAGAGATTACACTAGATATCTGAAATAGGGGATAAGGGAAAATTAAGGCAAGTGGCACATTATCATAAATGTTTATACTAACACAATGTTAGAAGACGGAAATTGAAAATGTAGTTCCGCCTTACCCTCATAATTTATTAGGCATTGTTTTGTGAAACACCACAGACTTCTAGAACAGGTAGCTGATACAATAGGACGCAAAGCTATTTGAGATATTCGCAATGAGAGTACATGCAAACAATAGAACATTTGAAGCACTTGAAGAAGAATTCTAGTATGAGACCTGGCAATAGGCAGAAGAATTATGAAGTAAAATTGGAATTTTTAAGGTAGGTATTTTAACTTCTTTGGAGGATAGGGGAGACCAGGTAATTTAAAAGTTAGACTTGACAATGCACAAGATGCGCAGGGACATACTTCATTTCAAGATTCTATGTACTAGGTTCTGGTCCATTTGCTCCACACTTGGACAGTGGTACTAGCCAACCACAAAAGCATCAAGGTTATAACAGGCGATTATATAGGATAGCAAGTATCACCAAAAAGTTGTATAATAGAACTTAACGAGCAATCAATTAAACACTGAAAATTACAGGACAAAACAAGATATATCCACTAACATAGTTTATTGCCAAGAAAATTAACTCAGAGAAGAATCATTGACTCAGTACACAAAAATATAAAGTACAGACCAATTAGTAAAGAATAATAACAGTTCGATAGAGATTATATGTATATAATTCAGCAAGCAATTCAGAAAGACAATTATAAAAGCACATTAGAAAAACATTGCGCAGATGGAAAGAAGCATCCTGCTGTATGAAGAGATAATTGTTAACTTGTGTTTGGGACTAATTGGGAGTGTAATTTAAGGTTATCAATGTGGAAAGAATTGTAAATTTCAATATTAAAGTTGACGATGAAACAAAAAAATTTGATATCAGCATCGAGGTTTTATCTTTTGAGATCTGTAATTTGATTGATTTTGCTTGTGAGTTTTTAGTGTAAATTGAATTAGATTCAACCCAACAAAACGTAAACCAAAACGTAAATTTTACATATTTAGACTATATAACATTGTTTCGCATGTGTAAAGTGTTTGTTTGATTCTAAAATTTACTTAAATGATAGTACGTTTACGCAAATTAAGGTATTTCATACTAATAAAGTAGTAACGCTCTAAATGTTCTGGGGACATTGGGTGTGTTATTTAAGGGTTATAAATGTGGACTTGCATTTTCAACTTTCAATAATTAATGTTTGTCGCAAGATTACCAAAACAAAACTTTGATATCCATTTCGGCAGGTTTTTCTACTTTTGATTTCTGTAATTTGTTATCATGTTGAAATTGGACCGTTTTAGTGTAAATTGAGTTAGAAACAAACATAACAAAATGTAAAACATACAAAAACTAAAGTTGACTACGTGTCAGTTTTATTATATCTAATCTGTTTCTAATTGTGAAAAGTGTATTGTTCTTGTTTCTAAATTTACTCAACATTTCTAGTCAAGCTTTACGCAAAAATTAAACGTGTATTTATATTAATAAAGTAGCATAAAAGCAATTTAAACTTGTTTTGGGACATTGGGTGGTTATTTTTAAGGTACTAAAAGTGGACATGCAATTTAAACTTTCAATAATTAATGTTTGACGCATGAAACCAAAACAAAACTTTGATATCCATTTTCTGCAGGTTTTCTACTTTTGATTTCTGTAATTTGTTATGCATGTTGATTGTGACCGTTTTAGTGTATATTGAATTAGAAACAAACCATAACAAAATTAAATAAAAAAAACCCTAATTTTACACTTTATTTTACTTCTATGCTAATTTTGTGATAAAATTGTTTGTTCTTGTTCTAAATTTTACTCTAACATTCCCTATCCTAGCTTTACCAAAATTAAGAGCCGGTATTTATAAATAATAAAGTTGCATAAAATCAAGCTACATGTTTTGGGGATAAAAAAAAATTTTTTGTGTATCTTTTTAAGTTTTATTTTATTAATTTTGTTTTTGACTTGCAATTTAAACTTTCAATAAATTATTGTTTGACGCATGAAACCATTAAAAATCTTGATATCCATTTTCTGCAGGTGTTTCTACTTTTGATTTTCTGTAATTTGTATGCATGTTGATTGACCGATTTAGTGAAACATTGATATAAACAAACCAAAACACATATATATAAAAAACGTATATTTTACACTATTTCAGACTATTATATCGTCTGTCTAAGTGATAAAATGTTGTTCTTGTTCTATAATTTACTCTACACATTTTTATCTATAGCTTTACGCAAAAATAAAGCCGTTATTTATAATTATAAAGTAAGCCTAAAAGCATTATTAAGCCCTATCAAAAGTAATACATCGCCACATCTTTTTGCTCCTTAGGAAGCTGTCCACGTGACCTCGCAAGTGGGCTATAAATGCGCGGTCGGGGATAAGGGGAAATAATTAAAAGATCGCTGGCATACAGCCTGGAGAATGAATTTGTTGGTGGGGGGGGGGGGGGGGGGGGGGGGGGGGGGGGGGGGGGGGGGGGGGGGGGGGGGGGGGGGGGGGGGGGGGGGGGGGGGGGGGGGGGGGGGGGGGGGGGGGGGGGGGGGGGGGGGGGGGGGGGGGGGGGGGGGGGGGGGGGGGGGGGGGGGGGGGGGGGGGGGGGGGGGGGGGGGGGGGGGGGGGGGGGGGGGGGGGGGGGGGGGGGGGGGGGGGGGGGGGGGGGGGGGGGGGGGGGGGGGGGGGGGGGGGGGGGGGGGGGGGGGGGGGGGGGGGGGGGGGGGGGGGGGGGGGGG
>JAMPIV010005995.1:0-12563 GCA_024509875.1 Oreohelix idahoensis
AGAGGTCGAAGATAATGTTATCTGGACAGCAAACTGTAGATTAATGGTCGAAGATCCTCTTAACTGGACAGAAAACAGTAGACCACAGGTGGAAGATCCTGCTAACGGGACAGCAAACAGTAGCCCAGAGGTCAAAGATACTGCTAACTGGACAGCAAACAGTAGCCCAGAGGTCGAAGATCCTGCTACCTGGACAGCAAACAGCCCAGAGGTGAAAGATCCTGCTAACTGGACAGCAAACAGTAGCCATGAGGTCGAAGATCCTGTATACTGGACAGCAAACAGTAGCCCAGATGTCGAAGATCTTTTTTTTTTGTCGTACGCCCGCAAATACTCGAGGCGAAATCTCAGGTTATTATTAATGTCTAACCTGACATTGATTTTACGTGAGTATCCCTTTTCTTATACAGAGACAGGTGTCCCTCGCCATTCAGGCAAATACTCGCCGATTTCGGAGGTACCCAATAGAGCTGGGTCGGCTCAGGAGCCGCCAGTCCCTGGTCGACGACACTCCTTCAAATGTCCTCGCCAGGTCTCGAGTTAATCCAGTCCAAATCCCGGTCGACGAAAAATCCCAAATGCCGTCGCCCGGGTTTGATCCTGTATCACCCGGTCGCCAGAGCGGTGTTGTAACCACTACGCTAGCGCGGCTCCCGTAGATCTTGTTAACTGGACATCAAACAGTAGAACGGGACTCCAAGATGTAGCAATAGTGAAAGCAGTCAGCGACCCATAGCTGTACTGCTTGCATCAGGACCAGCGAACCAGAGCTGGTCAAGACCGCACTCCACCTCCACGTGCTGGTCCTGGAAACAGTCTGCAGCAGTGCAGTCTGGCTGAGCGAGTGTGGATCGCAATGGGAAGGCAAACCCGGTCCCTGAAAAATGCCGTGCTGAAGTCGGATGTGTCGACCGAAAGGTGCAGATATCACAGCTTAGGCGTAAACAGACACAACGCAACCACCGTCCTTTTCAGGGCGAACGAGGAAGAAGGAAGAAGAAGAAGAAACAGTAGAACAGACGTCGAAGATAATGTTATCTGGACAGCAAGCTGTAGATCAGAGGTCGAAGATCCTCTTAACTGGACAGAAAAAAATAGATTACAGGTGGAAGATCCTGCTAACTGTACAGCAAACAGTGGCCCAGAGGCCGAAAATCCTGCTAACTAGACAGCAAACAGTAGCCCAGAGGTCGAAGATTTTGCTAACTGGAAAGCAAACAGTAGCAGCGAGGTTAAAGTTCCTGATAACTGGAAAGCAAACAGTAGCCCAGATGTCGAAGATGTTGCTAACTTGACAGGAACCTGCAGACCAAAGGTGGAAGATCCTGCTAACAACTGGACAGCAAACAGTAGCCCAGAGGACGAAGATCTTGTTTACTGGACATCAAAAAGTAACACAGAGGTCGAAGATCCTGTTATCTGGACAGCAAGCTGTAGATCAGAGATCGAAGATCCTGCGAACTGGACAGTAAACAGTAGCCCAGAGGTCGAAGATCCTGCTAACTGGACAGCTAACTGTATCCCAGATGTCGAAGATCCTGCTAACTGAACAGCAAACAATAGACAAGAGGTCGAAGATCCTGCTAACTGGACAGCAAAGAGTAGCCCCGTGGTCGAAGTTCCTGCTAACTACACAGCAAACAGTAGCCTAGAGGTGGAAGATCCTGCTAACTGGACAGTAAACAGTAGACAAGAGGTCGATGATCTTGTTAACTGGACATTAACAGTAGACCAGAGGTTGAAGTTCCTGCTAACTGTACAGCAAACAGTAGCCTAGATTTCGAAGATCCTGCAATCGTGACAGTAAACAGTAGCCCAGAGGTCGAAAATCCTGCTAACTGGGCAGCAAAGAGTAGACAAGAGGTCGAAGATCCTGCTAACTGGACAACAACCAGTAGCCCAGAGGTCGAAGATCCTGTTAACTGGACAGAAACAGTAGACCAGGGGTCGACGATGCTGCTAACTTGACTGCAAACAGCAGACCAAACGTGGAAGATCCTGCTCACAACTGGACAGCAAACAGTAGACCAGAGATTGAAGATCCTGTTAACTGGACAGCAAACAGTAGACCAGAGGTTGAAGATCCTGTTACTGGACAAAAAATAGTAGACCAGAGGTGGAGGATCCTGCTAACTGGACAGTAAACAGTAACCCAGAGGTGAAAGATCCTGCGACATTTACAGCAAACAGTAGTCCTGAGGTCAAAGATCCTACTAACTGGACAACAAACAGTCCAGAGGTGAAAGATCCTCCTAACTGGACAGCAAACAGTAGCCCAGAGGTCGAAGATGCTGTTTACTTTGACAGCAAAAAGTAGCCCAGAGGTCGAAGATCTTGTTAACTGGACATCAAACAGTAGCCCAGATGTCGAAGATGCTGCTAACTTGACAGGAACCTTCAGACCAAAGGTGCAAGATCCTGCTAACAACTGGACAGCAAACAGTAGCCCAGAGGTCGATGATCTTGTTAACTGGACATCAAAGCAGTAGAAAAGAGGTCGAGAATAATGTTATCTGGACAGCAAGCTGTAGATTAGAGGTTGAAGATCCTCTAAACCGGACAGAAAACAGTAGACCACAGGTGGAAGATCCTGCTAACGGGACAGCAAACAGTGGCCCAGAGGTCGAAGATCCTGCTAACTGGACAGCAAACAGCCCAGAGGTGAAAGATCCTGCTAACTGGACAGCAAACAGTAGACCGGCGGTCGAAGATCCTGTATACTGGACAGCAAACAGTAGCCCAGATGTCGAAGATCTTGTTTTTTTTTCTCTAACCAGCGGCACTCGAGCTTTCCAGCTCTTTTGGCCCAATGACATGTCATTGCGAGGCTGGGGGGTTAGTGGACTTTCCTTCCAACCCGGTCAGGAGCCTCGCTCCTTCCCATCCACACGGGATTTATGTGCAGGAGCCGTTCAGATTATTCAGTCAAATTTCCGGTTGTAAACATTTCTTCAAACGCCGACGCCCGGGTTTGAACCATGAACACCTGGTCACCAGTACAACGTTGTAGCCATTACACCAGCGCGGCTTCCCAAGATCTTGTTAACTGGACATCAAACAGTAGAACAGACGTCGAAGATAATGTTATCTGGACAGCAAGCTGTAGATCAGAGGTCGAAGATACTCTTAACTGGACAGAGAACAGTAGATTACAGGTGGAAGATCCTGCTAACTTTACAGCAAACAGTGGCCCAGAGGCCGAAAATCCTTCTAACTGGACAGAAAACAGTAGCCCAAATGCCGAAGATCCTGCTAACTGGAAAGCAAACAGTAGCCGCGAGGTCGAAGTTCCTGATAACTGGAAAGCAAACATTAGCCCAGATGTCGAAGATGCTGCTAACTTGACAGGAACCTGCAGACCAAAGGTGGAAGATCCTGCTGTCGTGAAACATTCTAAATCCACATATCTAAATTAAACAATAAATGTAAAGCCTAACGAATTAATTCAATAAAAGAAAAGAGGAATGGTGAAAGACCAGTGCTGTCACAATGGCGTACAAAAATCCCCCTTTTTCTACTTCGTCTGCATAATTGTAACGCTTTCACGTTTGATAGTAAAGCCTACAGCAGCATACACGCGTTTCTAAAAATAAAACGTGTACTGTATTTCTTAGAAAACCTTGAGATACCCACACTGCTTAATGACCTAGATAAAATACTAGCATTAATGTCATTATATACACTGCGTAATGAAAAGACAGACGGACTTAGAAGAGAGAGATAGAGAGATGCACGGAGGAACACAGGCAATACTACCACAGTCTCGCGATTAATAGTAACGCCTATCCCACGCGTAAGGCATGAAGCACTAACATTTTTTCAAATAAACAGGGACAAAAAACACTACCAATACACGGTTAGGTTTTAAAAAACATGGTTAATGCTTATTAGGAAACATGACCCAATACTGTTTTATGTCTGAAATCCTGACTTTATACTGACAGAACAGTCGAAAAGGCAGGACAGGTGGCGGTTCTAACACAATAAAAAATAAAAAAAAAATAAAAACCAATACACGACTATCCTAGAATACATATTTTGAACGGAGCCACTTAGCCCCATTAAATTTATATATTTGGGTGCCTTAGGACTTGCTGACAAAGAATATGTTAAGTGTTATGCACATAGTCTAGTAATTAACAAATTATAGCCAAAATACTATAGTGAGGGTGTCAGACAACACAGGATCATTTTTGCTCATAATGGCGTGTTTGGACACTGCTTTAGAAAAAATGAGGCCTCCACATTAAATCCGATTTGATTGGCTAGAATAATATGTAAGGCGAAACATGATTAGTCGATTGCAAATACTAATTTTGGTTGTTACTAGAAACGATAGGAAGGGTACATTTTTTCAAATGCTTTTGTAAACATGGTCTTATTGGCTAGACCAGTTGATATAGTCAATTAGGAGCGTCGGTTCAGTGCCACTTTTTGAAATTAAACTGTGTAGAAGCAAGTGTGTTGAGAACCAGTTCATATTTTTCTAATGAAAGCCTGGGACAGAGGTAGATCGGAATTGTGCCATAACTCATCGCCAGTCAACGTATTTGTTTAATATTTTCTTGAATTGTGGTAAGCTAGACATATTTGATATCTTTTTGATGAAAATTGAATGTGAATTGATAATTTATGTTTGTATGTGTGTGGTTCCGTAACAAAACATGAGGCAAAGTCTAGAGATTGCTCCAACCTGAACAAAACTTGTCGGAGAGGAGTATAACTGCATGGGATTGCCAAATAGTACTATGACACCTATCTTATTGAATAGAAGGAAATAATGATGGAATTGCAGAGGCGTTGTAACCATTAGGGAGAGGAATACTGGTGTATGTTGTTACATGAGAAGCTAACAGTTGGCCTACAGCGCTGAACTCAGTGTTTGTTATGTATTGTGCTTCAGTGTGGAAATAGATTATAAATTAGTTCTGAAGTAGGAGGTACAACCTTCTTGTTTCAGGGACCGTGGTCCTAACGTATTGAAGCAGCACCTGGTCTGAGTTTTGCTGAATCCAGAGGCTGGTAGCATACTCCTTGGTCAAGATAGCGACCAGTATTGTTTCTCAAGGAAACGGTGAAGCAAGCGAGCAGTGGAGACTGTTTCCTGCCGCCCACACAGAAGATAAGAGTTCGTGGCTAGAGCAGCTCAATCTTGTGTATACCCCCCTCTAAAAGTGACTTTACCTTAATTCAAGAGGGACATTTATTTGATTCAAATCAAAAGAAACTGTGAACCTTACCAATATTATTTCCACCAGAAACAAACACTTGAAGTCGTGATGGCAAACAACAACTTAGTTTGAAAAGCCAGTATTACCTCATAGTCCTACATCACAGCTTACACACATATTGCAATAATAATATATGTTAATACAAAGATCCTATCTATAAATTGTGTACATACAACTTGTGATTACATTTGATTGTGATTCCTGGTTCACTTTGTAGTTGAATCGGGATATCTATTATTGAAAGGAATTAATACATATTTTTAAAAGTTACACGTGATTTATTAAGATAGCCTTATAGAGTGTTATATGTATGTGAGTGTCACAGTGTTGTAAAGTGATGTGGATTAAATTAAATTGTGTATCTGTCTGTTGGTTGTTGTGAACATACACTTCATCAGTATCATAACCCTAGACATTCAACGTAGTCATCACAATATTCCAGAATAAGTCTGACTGAGGTCTAAATGTGGTAGCAAGTAAGGTCATCTGTAATACACCACACTTATTAGATACAGATACCTTCACAGCTGATCTCAGTCAGTACACTAAGTCCCCTATAAATATTTATAACATCCCACTTTACCACATATATTGGGGTCTCGCTCCCGGGATATTGAACCTTCCCCTAGCATATATATTGGGAGTAATTCACTTCAGGAAATTATAAAAATTAAAAAGGTATTCTTGGGTGGAAAAATAAGGTTGAGCTCTCAGTGCCTGTGTTTGTCCTTAGATAATTATTTATAGATTGAATTGTTTACATTGGTAGAAAATGGCGGACCTTGCAAAATTTCGATATGCTGCTGTGTGCAGGCTGCTAAAGAGTTAGGAATGGACGGGCAAGTTATGATTGCTTATGTCACTACTGAATGTGACTAATTTATTGAACGTGAAGAAAAAAGATTAGAAAAAGAAGGCTTGAAAGAAAGTTAGAAGCGAAAAAGAAATTAAGAGGTTGCAGAGAAAGGAGTTGCACTGCAGGGGAAAGCAAGAAGATAAGAGATTAGCAGAGGGAGCCACTGAGTTTACGACTTCACAGGGAGTGTAGAATTTCAGTGCCATTTGCTTCTGAACAATGTGCCAGTCCCTTTACACTCCGATGACAATGCTAGTCTGGGAGCCTCAACCCTCAGCTTTGAGCTTTCATTTAGATCCATTTTGCCTTGTGAAAGACGATGACATAGAGCGAGTCCTACCTCTTGTTAACATAGATATGAAACTGTTAGCTACACCACGTAATGGTTTAGAGAGAGAAAGATGGGACCTTAAAAGTTATCACAAGGGGCTTTCGTGTGTTAGGCTTATGATGTATTTTGCCAAAATGAGCAGAGATGACCAATGACAATAATTATGACATGCTAAAAAGCGAGAGCTTCTATTTGTCTTGATATTGAAAAGAATGCGTAGAATTTTATAGGAAAAAATTTAGGAATGCTAAACTACTGTCAGATGAAACCTATCACCAGTTCTCTGCACGGTTAGAGACATACTTGGAGAAATGGACTTCTCTGGGGGAAACCCAAGATCTTATGGGACATGATCCTTATACAGAACAACTCAAGGAGAGTCCATGGCTCCGAGACATGAGAAAAGTTTCTCATGGAAACAAGGTGCATTGAGAGGCATGGGTGAGTTACTAATGTCGCATGAAAGGTTATCATGCATCCCAAGTCAGAGGTATTTGTAATAAAAAATAAAACAGGAAGAAAATGGGTTGAAGGCACACAAAACTTAAAATTATTTTGATCATATAGAATCATAACAAAGTAAGGCACCATTTAGTAAATGCCACTATATGATAAAAAAAATAAAACCCCACAATTCAAAGAAGAGGAAATATGAATTACATGAAACCCTTCAGACAGGAAGGAAAAAATTGTCCAATATGCAGGATTCCTAATCATAATACTAGTGAATGTGGTAGAAATATCCTCCCATATCACGTCGGCATGCATGAAAAATACAAAGGACAAGGGTAAGAAGAAACAGACATGAAGCAAATAAATCTTCAACAACCCCCCATGCTGTGAAGAAGTGTACATGTAATTGTTTCAAATGTTAGGTGCCTTTACGATTCAGGTTTATACTATGCTCATTTGTGATTCAACCACTAGTGCTCTTAACAGTAATACCACAGGGAAAGGTGTAAGATACAAGGTGCCGAAAGGGAATACCACCATGAACCTACCCGAAGCCTAGATAAATGTTCAAGACTAGGTACGTGTGAATGAGTGATTATGAGCAGCCGTGTGTGACGAACCTAATTACCGCGCTTGTGTTAGGAATTAAAATATTGTTATTCTAGTAATCCCGTTAAAACAGTGGTAAATGGCCACGCATCAGGTAGTGTCGACCCCTATTATAACGGAGAGGAACCACCACTAATATTATTCCCATAAGCAGATGAGAAAAGCCCAGGCAAAGGATAAAACACTAAAAACTTGCTTTGTGCAAATTGCCAACAAGCCATAACACACCCTAAAAAGGCAATTCTAATTAAAGGAAGGACGCTCATCCATGAAAAGCAATAGCAGTGTATCAAAAGAACATTGGACAGTTTGGTATTGCCAACTCCCTACATGAAAAAGATGATGGCACAAGCTCCTGTTGTACCTGACGGTGGACAACAGAGAATGGAACCACACGTAAAAAGACACTGAAAACATATTACTGTTCCCCAAGAAGCTTCTTAAATTTCCAATTGTGGGGCCTTGAGAAAAAGTAGCAAGGTCCAGTTCCCCACGTTGAGAAACAACAAAACAGATGCCAGCCAAGTCTTCTGAAACATATGGTGCCAAAAAATAACAATTGAAAATAAAAATAAAAATGTAACCATAGAGTGATAGGAAACACCTACCCACCAACCTATTTCGACCAAAATATATTATAATATCAACCACTTAGAATGTCAACCAGATAAAATATAAACTCAGACCAGTCAACCCAGTGCAGACAGTTTGAAGCCGCAATAGGGAACTGGCTGAATTAATATTAGAATATAATCCGCCATATTTTGAACCCGAAACAATATGTTAGAAAAAATAGGGGAGTTGACGAGTAGATCAGGGGTCTAAATTCTCACAGCGCTTCACCATAAGCAATTAATATAGCATAGAAAAGGGCACTGGTGACATTGGAAAGTCACCCGACTACACATCCAAGTGTGATTTATTGATCGACCTTGAAGGAGATCACCCACACATATTATAGCAAAGCTAAAGGGCGAATTGATATCTGGTATGCAGAAACTCAGTTCCCCACGATAATAAACTAAATTCACCAAATTTCCGGTAGCGGAAAATCGTTGGTGAATATGGCCTCCATTTGAGAGGCACATTATAGAATATTATAAGAATTATAATTAGAAGGTTGTTTCCACAATCAATCAACCTAGATCAAACCAATAGTTGGCTGTGAACATTTGCTGAGGAGCAGAAGTGTCTCCCTTGATGCCTTTTTGAATGATGATAGCCGAGTGTTTTAAAATGCTGATCAGGAAATATATTGTATCCCCTACACAACTCAGATATCACCAAAAGATCAACTCCTCATAACGTACAATTTGAGTAACATCTAATATTCTTGGGACTGTCGTTGAGCAGACTCAGAGAAGAAAAATGGTGAATATAGAAGCTAACATCATTAATACCAGCAGAAACACTTGCACTGTCAGTAACATAACAGAAAATAGGAATCTTGTAGTTGCAGATGAACTGAGGCAACCTTCGTCTTAGTTCTTAACTTTAGAATAGACCCACCTGCATTAATCCAATGAAAAAAATAAAATCAGCGAAAAACGTTGATGCAGATTTTCCTTAAGCCTCCATCCGTGCTATGAGAATCAGAGTAAGACACCAGGCATAGACAGAAAATGTTATCAATGTGAACCATATAAAAAGAAACTGACATATTGAAGTACTTTTTAAGTTGGGGAGAAATTGTGGTTGAAAAATTTCTAATACCCCTATATAAATTAGACATAAAAGTTAAATCTAAAGCAAATATAATAAAGAAGAAGAATGATCAAAACTTGCTTTCCCAATAGCGCAAAAGCCTGAGATTAAAAACGCGAAGGTGATGAACTCAAATCTCTGCTCCTTCTGCATTTATCAAATAATAGTATCGCCAGCACCCCCTGTTAAACTATGTCCATTATTTTCTCACTGACCTAGATACAAAAACAAACATAGTGTAATTACACGCACAAGTTACCTTAGAAAGACAGACTGACGTGAACTATGATAGTGATGAGAATATGCACTGAGGGACACATGCAGTTATGGCCGCTCTCTGTGTGGGACGCTGTGTAAGCCATCACGATACTCCGTTTGTCAATGCTTATTTCAAATAAACATGAATAAAAAAACTAACTCCACGACATTAGTTTCGAAAACAGTTTAATTCTTACTAGGAAACTTTACAATCCACAGTTTATATCGTATTCCTGACTATATACTAAAGTACAGTTAAAAAGATGCGGACAGATGTTAGTAAAAATAAACAACAAAGATAAAAAAAAGACAGTATTTTGTTTAAGTAAGCCTTTAGGTCACATGAAAAATTGTATATTCGTTTCAGAAGACTTGTGACAAGAATTGAAATTGGTGTTTAAATAGTCCCATTAGATACATTAAAAAAAGGAAATAAAACATATAGATAACAGGTATACAGTCAATACGATTCATATCAGTTGATGGAATTGCATTATTATTTTGTGAAAACCCGAAGGTGAAAGAAGGCTAAGATAATACAAAGAAGGGGATTGGCTTGATTTTGGAAGGAAGTCCTGAGGTATGATTGGCTAACATAGATATACAAACAAGTTTTTTAATAGTAACACATAGTAGTGTGAGATTATTTTTAAAATTTACTTCAAAATTACAGATATGCTTATTCCCGATGCCCAGGCAGGACCATAACTAAAGAGAAACCAGCTCGTTGTGCCATATTAAAAAAAAATATTCATATAGCAGGAATGCTGAGACAAGACTTAGCTGAGTTTTAAAAGAAATACCTACAGAAATCAGTCCATGGACAGTGGCGAAAATCTAAAAGTAATGCCATATACAAATGCCATAATCATCTGTAACCTGTGTAGATAACCTATTACATGTGGTAAGATTGATTTTATAGACTTTTATGATTTTGAAAAAAGGGATGTGTATAAGAAAAGTCAATGACAACAGTTTGTAATTAAAAGGTTGACCATAGCAGAACTTAGTCATGGCCAGTTATTGATGCATTAAACTAAGGACCATTGTAAAGAAAGTTAGACTACAGAATATATAATGATGATCCTGCATGAAACATTACACCTATCTATATTCATGGTGAATGTAATGCGATGAATGTGGCAGATGCTTAGCCTCTATTATGCAAAATAAAAGAAAACTGTTTACCAATTTGTTCCATCACAAGAAAGAGGAGAAGCTAGGTTGTCACAGAAGAGCTTACCAGAGTACTTTAGAAATGTATGTTAACATTTAAATTGGAGGAAATAGTAGAATATTAAGACAGAACTAACTAGCAATGACAGGTTTTCCTGCAGTACTATGTCTTATGCTGAAACAGAATTATAGAGCAATTCCAGCACTAGAACAAGTAGTCACTGACACCTTCTGTTATAAAATGAGGCATAAGACCAGAAGGATTTTGAAGCCGTTTGGGCAAACTTACTTGCAATTGCTGCGAATCCAGGGCTCAGATATAGTGATAAAATATGGCCTGGAACAACTATTACAATTCCAGAAAGATCTCCTGTGTTAAATAAAAACATTCCTCCAAAAAGAATAACAATACCATATTAATAAAACCCAAGAAAATAACATTTGGGATTGAAGATAAACCCCAAGCTGCTTCATAATACCAGTAAAATAGATAAATTAAAGAAAATCCAAATGAAAATTGTACCCAAGAACTATAGACATACTGACTAATGCATGTAAATATTTAAATATATATATTGTAATTATATTAAATCAATCAAATTGATAAACATTGACTAAAGTCCTGACCAAAGACAGTATTTAGGTCTCAGTACCAATAAAGTTATAACAGAAAAATTTTTCATAAAGAAAATTAACAGCTTGATGTTGAGTTGATGTTTATCTTTTGGATTTAATATTGTTTTGTAATATGTTATTGTATTGAGATTATTCCACAACACTATTATAATACCCTAGACACATAACGAAGCAAATTTACACATTGTATCAAGAATAAGACTGTTTTAGAACGAATGGTGTTAGCAAGTAAGGTATTCTGTATACACACAAACTATATCTTCAAAAACCTTCACAGCAGATCTCATTCCGAACACTATGTCCCCTATCACCAATATATACCTCATCAACTCACCACAGGAGGCAGTCTCAAACACATATGACCATGCTGAGAATCAACATGTCTATATTGAATATCTTGGACTTTTGTGATTTCCCTTAACAATGGACACTAATTCAGTTTCAGAAACCCCTCGTTAAATGGAAAGTTATCTTTCTGAGCAAAGCTTTATCGCATCTTTTTGAAACACTAAGATGTCGTTATTTTGTCTCTTCTGCCACACGTTAGTGGAAAGATGCTTTGGTCCATTAACACCAGGATGTGACTACCTAGTGGACATAGAATAGTAATATCAAAGCCACTCACTAAATATGTGTACCGATATATCTCGGAATGATATTCCCCGCGGTTGTCCGTAAAATAGGAATGTCGAAATAAGTACAAGAATATTTTCACTAGCCCCATTATGCAGCTGCCTGCATTTGAACATTATCAGACGTTGTCCTTTTCCACCTGGTTACAAGAAAAATTTTCCAGATTACCTCATCCGAAATTAAAAGACGTTTATATAGAATGTTCTACAATAAAAGGAAAGAAGAAAATAACTTTTTGTACATTATTGTTCGGATGGTTCTGCAACATTCAATAACATGAGTTACTGCAAGATCTTATTTGAAAATGATCTCAGTCAGGCTTATCAGAAGTAGTTCAAACTTGCAGAATGAAAGACAATTCCAGCAAATACTGCTACTGTATAAAGATCGTTTTCATCTTTAAAGCTAATCCCAAATCACAGATCTACAAAAGGTCAAAGATCGACTCACGCCCAATAGACGTCATCTATTGTCCATAGACAGAAATTTTGAGCAAGGATAGATGAAGAAGACATTTTACGATGCTGTAACAGAGAAATTTCTGCAAAAGTGAAGAAGTAATGAGATCTCATCAATCATGTGGAAAGCTTTAAGTGAAAATAAGTGTAATTAATAAGTTAATAGTTTTAACAATCCATCCCGAATAACTGTCTTTGCGAAATTGGAATATATGATG
>JAMPIV010005996.1:0-69115 GCA_024509875.1 Oreohelix idahoensis
TGAACAGGCAGGCATAGCTAGGACCCATCTTCGTTCCCATGGCAACACCACTAATTTGGTAAAAAAACTGACCATTGAATTCAAAGGAATTCAGTTGAAGGACCAGTTCAGCAAGACGGAGAAGAGTGTCAGTGGGAATAGAGGGACAAGTGAGCTGGTCAAGAACAAACCGAAGAGCTCGGAGACCATCGGGGTGGGGAATTGAGGTATACAGAGAACAGACGTCTAACAAGAAAAGACGGTAGGAACAGCCTGCTGAGAGTCGGATAGAGGAGAAAGTTGTAAGAGCATGATTAGTGTCTTTGACAAAGGAGGGAAGATTCTGAACGATAGGTTGGAAAATGCTATCGAGGAAGTCGGAAATGTGTTCAGTAGGACAGGAACAGGCCGAGACAATAAGTCTGCCAGGGTTCTCGATCTTATGAATTTTGGGGAGCATGTATAATACAGGCTTGCCCAAAGAACTATCATGAATCCTAAGAAGAGATGCGCGGGGAGGAAGAGCTTTACTGGTGATGAGCTGTTTAATGGTGCTGTGTACAATGCGATTGTTGGAGACAGTAGCATCGCTGGTCCTGGGACTGTAAAAAGAGCCATTGGTCAACTGGTTTTTACCTTCACTTAGGTATAAGTCCTTTTGCAAGACGACAATGGCTCCTCCCTTGTCAGCCGGTTTGATGACAATGTCGTCTCTACGGCGAAGAAGGGAGAGAGCACGGGACTCTGCAGACGTGAGATTGGAATAGTGCAATCTACGAGGACGGAGCTGCTGAATGTCGTGGATGGTGTTCTTTATGTACAGCTCCAGGGCATGAGAAGCCCCAGGTTTATGAGTAAAAGGAGGTTTCGTGGAGTCAGAAAAACGTGCGAAGATGTCAGATTCAGCCTGAGACTGCGAAGTGCTATCCTCCTGTCTAAAATGGAATTTCAGCCTCATGCGACGGTGAAACCGATGAACATCCTGGAGGAGATTATATGGGTCTAGGGTCGGGCGAAGAGGAACAAATTGTAGGCCCTTACTGACAACAGAGCGCTCTTCCTGAGAGAGCGACAGATCTGGGGGGATGCAGACTACCTGAGTGCGGGATGGAGTGGAGGATGGAGGAGCAGCATTAGGGGTAGGGAGGAGATGGGATAGTTTATGATGTTTAGTGGCGGAAAGGGAATCATGCAGCTTCCGGTTCAGTGTGTGGATAGTGGTGCGTATCATGGAATAGAGAGGGAAGTTGTTGGAGGTGAGACCACGTAAGCGAAGCAGAAGCTGGGACTGTTGGGCACTGAGATCCGATAAAAGGCGGGAGTGACTGGCAGCCACTACGCGCATACGTTGAAAGCCACATCTGGTCTCAATTCGTTGTAGGAGACGTTGTTCCCTAGGATTGAGTGTGCCAGCAGATGGATGAAAATTGGAAGAGAATCCATTAGGAAGAATTTTGTGGTGGAGGCAGGTATGAATAAAGTGGCGATGAGAGGTGAATCTGGTTTTCTTGAAAGTAACGAAAGCATAGTCAATAGCGACACTGGATCTATTAGGAGGCAGGGAGCTAAAGCTGGTGGTAACCGACACACGGAGAGAGTTGATAAAATATTTCAGAGAGGGCATAGTGGGGAAAGAACCAGGAGAAAAGTGAATCGCCCAAAAAATAAAATATAAGATTAAAAAAAATAATAAAAAAATATATATAATAAATAAATAACATATAAAACACGCTAGATGAAAATAGAGATGAATAAAAAATAAATAAATAAATAGGATAGAGTGCAAAAATATGGTATGAAGGGAGAGTAGGGAATTACGAAAATGAATAAAACGGATATAAAATGCTGGCCTATGCGATACTAAAAAAAAAGGGAGAGATATGATAGGATCGGAGATTTATTGCTCAGTTTCGTTTTTTAGTCTCTAAGTATCTATTGTGTACATCCGGTGGTAGCAGTCATTTCCCTTTCCTGGCACGCGCCTATAAGCGTTAGGACTTTTGACGCCTTCAGGGAAGTACGTAGTTTTTATTTTTAATTTTTATAATTTTTACATTTTTTTAGGTTCTTATGTGTCCTATCTAACCTTCACTTTCTTTCCTTTCCCTGACGAAGGCCTTGTGGCCGTAACGTTGGCTATTTTCTTATTCTTTTGTCCTCGTAAGACGTATCACCTTTTTTCGATTTTTTTTTCACACCCATCCATTGTATTCCACGTCTTACCGCAGTTCCCCTCAACTTCCTCTACCTAATATACATTTTTTGACTGCACCGTATCTCTGTTATCTCGTGTGTCTATCTACCTATCAAGCTTATCCCTCCGATCCTATCATATCTCTCCCTTTTTTTTTAGTATCGTTAATCACGGCATAGCCTAGTCATTTTATATCCGTTTTATAAATTTCATTTCCTAATTACCCTACTCTCCCCTTCATCCAACACCATACTTTTTTGCACTCTATCCTATTTATTTATTTATTTTTTATTCATCTCTATTTTCATCTAGCGTGTTTTATATGTTATTTATTTATTATATATATTTTTTATTATTTTTTTTTAATCTTATATTTTATTTTCTGGGCGATTCACTTTTCTCTCCTGGTTCTTTCCCCACTATGGCCCTCTCTGAAATATTTTATCAACTCTCTCCGTGTGTCGGTTACGCCACCAGCTTTTAGTCTCCCTGCCTCCTGATATATCCGTGTCGCTATTGTACTATGCGTTTTCGTTACTTTCAAGAAAACCAGATTCACCTCTCATCGCCACTTTATTCATACCTGCCTCACACCACAAAAATTCTTCCTAATGGATTCTCTTCCAATTTTCATCCATCTGCTGGCACACTCTCAATCCGTAGGGAACAACGTCTCCTACAACGAATTGAGACCAGATGTGGCTTTCAACGTATGCGCGTAGTGGCTGCCAGTCACTCCCGCCTTTTATCGGATCTCAGTGCCCAACAGTCCCAACTTCTGCTTCGCTTACGTGGTCTCACCTCCAACAACTTCCCTCTCTATTCCATGATACGCACCACTATCCACACACTGAACCGGAAGCTGCATGATTCCCTTTCCGCCACTAAACATCATAAACCCTATCGCCATCTCCTCCCTACCCCTAATGCTGCTCCTCCATCCTCCACTCCATCCCGCACTCAGGTAGTCTGCATCCCCCCAGATCTGTCGCTCTCTGAGGAAGAGCGCTCTGTTGTCAGTAAGGGCCTACAATTTGTTCCTCTTCGCCCGACCCTAGACCCATATAATCTCCTCCAGGATGTTCATCGGTTTCACCGTCGCATGAGGCTGAAATTCCATTTTAGACAGGAGGATAGCACTTCGCAGTCTCAGGCTGAATCTGACATCTTCGCACGTTTTTCTGACTCCACGAAACCTCCTTTTACTCATAAACCTGGGGCTTCTCATGCCCTGGACCTGTACATAAAGAACACCATCCACGACATTCAGCAGCTCCGTCCTCGTAGATTGCACTATTCCAATCTTACATCTCCAGAGTCCCGTGCTCTCTCCCTTCTTCGCCGTAGAGACGACATTGTCGTCAAACCGGCTGACAAGGGAGGAGCCATTGTCGTCTGGCAAAAGGACTTATACCTAAGTGAAGGTAAAAACCAGTTGACCAATGGCTCTTTTTACAGGCCCAGGACCAGCGATGCTACTGTCTCCAACAATCGCATTGTACACAGCACCATTAAACAGCTCATCACCAGTAAAGCTCTTCCTCCCCGCGCATCTCTTCTTAGGATTCATAATAGTTCTTTGGGCAAGCCTGTATTCTACATGCTCCCCAAAATTCATAAGATCGAGAACCCTGGCAGACCTATTGTTTCGGCCTGTTCCTGTCCTACTGAACACATTTCCGACTTCCTCGATAGCATTTTCCAACCTATCGTTCAGAATCTTCCCTCCTTTGTCAAAGACACTAATCATGCTCTTACAACTTTCTCCTCTATCCGACTCTCAGCAGGCCGCTCCTACCGTCTTTTCTTGTTAGACGTCTGTTCTCTGTATACCTCAATTCCCCACCCCGATGGTCTCCGAGCTCTTCGGTTTTTTCTTGACCAGCGCACTTGTCCCTCTATTCCCACTGACACTCTTCTCCGTCTTGCTGAACTGGTCCTTCAACTGAATTCCTTTGAATTCAATGGTCAGTTTTTTTACCAAATTAGTGGTGTTGCCATGGGAACGAAGATGGGTCCTAGCTATGCCTGCCTGTTCATGGGCCATTTGGAGCATCAGATATGGCAACAATACTCCGGTCCTTTCCCTGGGTTTTACCGCAGATATATCGATGATGACATAGGTCTCACAGATATGTCCGAGACTGATTTATCCCGCTTCATCGACTTTGTCAACCACTTCCACCCCACCATCAAGTTCACCTCCCTCATCTCCACAGTATCTGTCAACTTTCTTGACATTACTATTACTATCACACCCTCCGGCCTCAATACCTCAGTATACTACAAGCCGACAGATGCCCATAGCTACCTTCTGTATACCTCTTCTCATCCTCGGGCTTGTCGTGACTCCCTTCCATTTTCACAACTTCTCCGCCTCCGTCGTTTGTGCCAAGACGATGATGACTTCCACTTCCGAGCCAATGAGATGTTGGATTTCTTCCGTAGCAGACTTTATCCAGAACATGTTCTCACCTCTGCCTTCCAACGTGTTCTCCTCATCTCTCGTCAGGAGGCCCTCAAACCTCACTATAAATCCACTTCGGATAGAGTTAAATTTATCTTGACCTATCACCCTCACAGTACTGCAGTCAAACAGATCCTTTTCCGCCACTTACCTATCCTTCAAGCAGAGTCTATGACCCAAGAAGTATTCGGTGAAGCACCTTTGGTGGCATATAGACGTGACAAGAACCTGAAGGATCTTCTTGTTCACAGCCGTCTCCCAAAGGAGAATGCCACTCACTTTGGCACATTACCCTGTGGTTGGACACGATGCAACACGTGCAAGTATGTCATCTCAACCCGCAAGGTGTCTTTTCCTGAGGCTACGTACACCATCACTAGTAGCTTCACATGTGAGTCGCGCAACGTCATTTATACGATCATATGTAAACGTTGCTGCAAAACCTATATTGGCCAAACAGGCAAACGACTTGGTGACAGGTTCGCCAGCACTTGAATGACAGCACAAATCCACACCAGTTGCCATACACTTTAATGGCCCTGACCACCAGGGTCCCATCGACATCCAGGTCACGGCGATCAGATCCTGCTCCTCTGACACTGCTAGCCGAGAACAGCTTGAGAACCGTCTTATCCACCGCATGGGGTGTCTAAAACCAGCTGGGCTCAACACTCTACACACCTTTGTCTGAGGTCACCCTTTCCTCTCCTTTTCTACTTTGACTCTTTCCGCTCTTATCTTTTTTTCTATCTTCTGCCGCCCTCTAATTATACACATGAATATATAATACACTATTTTTAATATGTCTAGATTTTTTATTTTATTTTTTATTTTATGTATTTATCTTCGACTCATTCTGTTCCCTTCTATTTCCAGTCCCCACTTATATTACGTGTGGGTAGTTTATTGCTCAGTTTCGTTTTTTAGTCTCTAAGTATCTATTGTGTACATCCGGTGGTGGCAGTCATTTCCCTTTCCTGGCACGCGCCTATAAGCGTTAGGACTTTTGACGCCTTTAGGGAAGTTCCTAGTTTTTATTTTTAATTTTTATATTTTTTTAGGTTTTTATGTGTCCTATCTAACCTTCACTTTCTTTCCTTTCCCTGACGAAGGCCTTGTGGCCGTAACGTTGGCTATTTTCTTATTCTTTTGTCCTCATAGACGTATCAACTTTTTTCGATTTTTTTTTTCACATCCATCCATTGTATTCCACGTCTTACCGCAGTTCCCCTCTACTTCCTAAATCTAGGCGGGTAATTCTCAAAAAATATACAATGTCAAAAGCACAACTTAATAATTCTCCTCTCGTTCTTTCAATCCTTCTATATATGCACAGTCTGCTATGGCTGTTCTACCTCATCTTAGAAAACTCATGTAGCCGGGTTTTGTTTACTTCAACTCATGATGAAAAACACGATAGGTCTGCAGTGGCGTATCCTGGTAATGCGAGCTAGGCGTGCTGCTACTTAAAATGAATATGTACACCTATTTAACTTCTTCCCCTCTTAATTTAAAAACCAACTATATTCAATTATGCAACGATAGTTATTAGGGGTATATGTCAATTATCTCCGAAATACTAATTAACTTACAACTTGAAACTCACTGTCACTGTTATAATCTGCATTCCCGGCAACTAACAAAAATTAATCACAAAAAAACACTGGACGGACTCAGCCGATTTTTACAACTCGAGAGCTGCAAGACCACCGCACGCATGTTCGTATTGTATTGACGTATCTGGCCATGACCCCGATCCACACAAACCAGTCTTCAAACGTAAAACCGAAAGGTGCAGCACGCATAGTGACGGAATTACCCGAGAAACATCGGGCGATTGCTACCAACCAAAAAAACTGCACTATAAAACGCGTCTGGGAAACTGAAACTAGATATACTCGTAGATTCTATGCGGGAAAATCCGTTATCCTGATGCGTGCGGTCCGAAAGCAGAACATTATAAGAGAAATATTTTATAGAATAATACATTAAATTTTTATTTTCCTTCGGGCATAGGTGTGCGCAGCACGCACAGCACACATAGAGAATACGCCACTGTAGGTCTGGTGGAACTAGTTTTTGAGGTATTTATTATAGAATAATTAACTGGTCTGACTACCAGGGCTGTTTCGTTTATCTCAATTAGTCACTGTTCCCTGTTCCGACCTAATTACTGTCTATCTTGCTTGTACATCTTTATCAACATACCTGTTTTGTTTTGAAAAACAATCTTGACAATCTTCTTAACTCAATTCTTGCAAAAATGGCGACATCGTCTTTCTTTCTGCACGGCGCAACAACTTGATATTCGCCTGTTTTTTTTTTTTTTTTCTTAACCAGCGGCACTTGGGCTTTCAGCCCTTTGGCCCAATGACATGTCATTGCGAGGCTGGGGAACCTGAGGACTTTCCTTCCAACCCGGTCAGGAGCTTCACTCTTTCCCATCCCCAGAGGGTTTATCACAGGAGCCGTTCAGGTTATTCAGTCAAATTTCCGGTCTTAAACATTCCTTCAAACGCTGACGCCCGGGTTTGAACCATGAACACCTGGTAGCCATTACAACGCCGAAGCCATTACACCAGCGCGGCTCCCGTTATTCGCCTGTAACTACAGTATCAATCACCTCCAATGGCTTGTTCGCCAGAATCGCGACTTCACAACTTTATTTTTCTCTTCAGCAACTCGCTGACCTACGCTGAGCGCGTTCAAAACAAGACTCCTTATCCCCTATTTACTTTATTCTCGTTCACCCTTAAAATGTGTTCATCCCCCAACTTTCTCGTGCGTCTGTACTTTTTTCTCGCTCACTATTTATCAAGGGATGTAATTTCTAGTTGACTCCCTTTGCTGAGTATACACAAATCCATACTCTCCTCTTTAAACCTTATAACAAAATCTTAACATGCAAATTGGCTATTTTTTTTTAACTTGCCTCCCAAATCACAATGTGAAATCAACATTTTTCAGTCAAGAAAAAGTACGGTTCTCAGTTTTGGTAATAAATTTCCAGAATTTGATTTAACCGGTGAATAAACGCACAAGAACCAAAAAAAGCGTTTCTCTTGCATTCATAGTTGACACGCTTACGACAGACCCCCCCCCCAACCCCCCCCCCCCCCCCCCCCCCCCCACCCCCCCCCCCCCCCCCCCCCCCCCCCCCCCCCCCCCCCCGTATTTTTAAAAAAAAGTTTATAAACCAATAGAACGGAATTGAATCAGTTCTACAAGTTAACGGTACAAAGGAAACAATGGAAATCGCTGCCGTTGCCTTCTCTAACTCAAGATCAGAGTCAGGCACCCTTTTACAGCTGGTTAGACTGATGCGTGACACCTGTTCCCTTCCTCGCTGCCGTTGCCTTCTCTAACTCAGGATCAGAGTCAGGTACCCATTTACAGCTGGTTATGGAGTGTTAGAGACTTCACCATACTAGGTCCAGCATCGAGAGGTGGGGAGACCAGTTTCCTTCCTCGCTGTCTTTTCCTTCCCTAACTCAAAGTTAAGTACCCATTTATAGCTAGGTAGACCCCATCTCTCGATGCTGGACCTAGTATGGTGAAGTCTCTAACACTCCATAACAGCTGTAAAAGGGTACCTGCCTCTGATCTTGAGTTAGAGAAGGCAACGGCAGCGAGAAAGGGAACAGGTGTCACGCATCAGTCTAACCAGCTGTAAAAGGGTACCTGCCTCTGATCTTGAGTTAGAGAAGGCAACGGCAGCGAGGAAGGGAACAGGCCACCCCACCTCATAAAGCTGGGACCCAGTACATCGAAGTCTATAACACTTCACTCCCCTACGGCAGAATGTGCTACGTGACTACAACCTTACGAACGGCAGGCGTGTTTTAAAAAAAATTCTAAGCAACGGGGGAGAGGGGAGAGGACAATGACACTTTTTCAGTCAAGAAAGAGTACGATGATCGGTTTGGGTAATAAATATCCACAATTTGATTTAACCGGTGAATTAACGCACAAGTACCCTTTTTTTTTTAACTTGCCTCCCAAATCACAATGTGAAATCAACATTTTTCAGTCAAGAAAAAGTACGGTTCTCAGTTTTGGTAATAAATTTCCAGAATTTGATTTAACCGGTGAATAAACGCACAAGAACCCTCACTCAATATGCTTAACTCTAAACCACAACGTCATCTTCCAAAAAGGATTCCTAGAATTATCTCCCTTTGCACAAAACACTCCTGCACCCATATCATCTCCCCTTAACAAAGACGAACAGTATTTTTACAAGTCCATTCATTATTCCCTAACCATTTTTCTATACTCACTTACCCTACCAAAACCAAACCTACCGTTCACAAGTGTAATCCTTGGTCATTAGTTGTGTAAAACATAACCTTCAGAATACTTCAAAACTAACCCCTTGACGAATGTGGCAGTTAGGAAGATGAATGTTAAATCATTTTGATGACGTATTTGGTGAATGTAACATAATTTTGATGACGCGCTGTGCTGGTAAATGTAAATAATTTTGATGATGAGTATGGCGAACATAATTATTTTTGGCGACGTCAGTTGTGCATGTAAATAATATTATGATTTGTGTGGTGGATGTAAATAATTTTGAAGGCCTTTGTGAAGAATGTAAAATAACTTTGATGATGTGTTTGAAGAAAGTAAAACAATTTTGAAGACGTATATGGTTGATATCAATATTCTTGATGATGTGAATAGTGCATACTAATAATTTTTATGATGGTGTGTTGTGAAAGATTATAATTTGCATGATTGGTGTGGTTAATGTAATGTTATATCAGTAGTCATACCTCTGATTTTGGCTACCAGCCGCTATCACTTTGCAACTTGACCCTCAGACTTACCTTTAAAGGTATTGTAATGCACAGACATCTCTCGACAGTTATAAAAGCTGTGATCCAACTTGTGACACGTGTAAATATGACATGAGGCCATCCACCTGTCAGGTACTGCATCTCTATGGAGTCAAACGGTAAATCTGCCGCATGGAAAAGTGGGTTGAAGCAGATGTTATGCCAGATGAGCGTCACTAAACAGCCAAGGTCAGATACGGCCAAGCCTGGGAATTTTTACATGGATATTTTGTGAGGAGAGAGAACACGGAAGTAACACAAGTAACAAAGAAAGTAATTAGAGAAACATTAAAACAAAGTTAGTTTGAACGACAATTTTTTTCGTGCTCCCCTGTATTTCTCCTAACATGGGGATTCCAGAACAAGGATTGCTTTCTCGAGGTCGGCGCAAGGACGGCACGTGCACCAGGGTCACACCAGGCGCAGGGTTGGGAGGGGCACCAGAATGTTAAAAAACAATTTAAAAAAAAAAATGAAATTTGAAAGAGGAATTGAAACTGTTTTGTTTTGGAGTGTAAAGTACAATCTAATTTTATGTTTACATTGAACTCATTTCATCAAATTGACAAAAAGCGTGGGGCGCTGATTCTACATGAAATTAACTTCTGCTTTATGCTTCGTTACACACTTATGGATAAAATATATGATAAGGGCTTAAGCGCCCCACGCTTTTTGTCAATTTGATGTTACATTTTTTGACTGCAAGCTATAAACTCCTTGAAAAATTATTTATGGCTTCTTAATGCATTAAACGCCTATGTTTAAAATATTTTTGTTAATTTTTTTTATTCCTGTGTCTTTTTTTTTTCAGACACAACTGTTGTGACTTCTCAGCAAGAATTCTCATTTGTCCTGACACTGGTGACGGTTATGGGACGGAGAGTAAGATCATCTGAAAGATTTAGATTATCAAATTGTTTTGTCAGAGTACTCTCGTTCTATACCTCTTAGTTTACGTTCTTTTAATAATCCATTAATCAGCCTGTAAGAAGAGAAACTGTGACTACATACTACAGCTCATATCTCAAAAATCTAAGTGAGTTATCGTTCACGGAGAATTCTACATTTTGGGATTTTGTTTCTTTTGGTTTTCATATATTTTGTATGGAACCTCACCTTGCCATTTTAATTCTTGTTTTGGTGTTTCTGTATGTTTCTCCAACGCAATCTATAAAACCGTCAAGATATATGTCTTGTGAATTATTCACAAGAGCTGACAATACTGTCAGTGCTACAATCAGCAAGAATGTACAACATGTGTCTAGTTATATGTATCAAAACATGCGCATGCTACAGTTACAAACATCAGTTGTATGGCTGGTTATATCGATCGCGATGTACTGATGCTAGACTACACTTACAACCATCAAGTCTGTCTAGTTATAGCTATCAGAATATGGTACAGCCATGAAATCTATATCGGGTTAAATGTATAAAAAATCAGCTCATGCTACACACAGTCATCAGCTCTATGTCTGGTTATATGTGTCACAATATACGTGCATGCTACACTTTGGGTTTGCTTTTCAAGGACTATCTTCATTGAACACGGACTACTCCATCGGTGCTCCGATCTCCTCCCTTAGATCACCCAAGAAGGATCTCAGCACAGTGCACGAACTCCGTAACACCGACGATAATCCCAATGTGTTTATATAGGAATCACATATTCTATAAATATTTTTGTTGTGGGTAGGTTTCTAATTTTTAAATTTTGCGAGGGCAGCCTAATCTTTACGATTTCCAACTGCCGTGGGATTTTTAACGTGCGCAACTTGCACACGGGACCTCCTATTTTTTAGCCCTAATCCGAGAAGGCTAGGCATCCGATCTCACTACACAGGAGACCAGGGGGAGTATGACATCATTAGGACCACTGACTGTGAAAAAAGTTTTTCCATAAATTATTTTCCCTCAGCTGGGAATCGAACCCGGTACCTCTAGAACTCAAGGTGGACGCCATATCTCTTAGCCACTCCGACCCCCTGCTACACTTACAACTTTGAACTCTATGTCTGGTTATATCTATGACAATGTATGAATGCTACAGTGTCTGGTTATATGTATGACATCGTATGAATGCTACAATTGACAATCATCAACTCTATGTCTGATTATATGTATGACAATATATGAATGCTACAGTTAACAACCATCAACTATTCATACCTAGCAAAGTAACGTTGACCGGATCTTTAAATCCTTGCTTGACGAAACAGATGATGTTGATGATGTTTGTTGTTGTGCCAAGAATATCAATCAGCTCACAAATTACGGCGAAGTTCATTGCCTGGAAAATCAGTCTAACGTAATCACTGACTAATCCGTAGTCGTGTTTGTGACTTACACTTGCAGATGTTATCAATAAATTGTCATATATTTGTGTCACATGTAATCTATTTTTATTCAGGGTAGCCATTTGGTTGTGCGAACACTTCACACAGTTTGGTGCTACAAGTGAATTTTGGGAAGAACTAATGAAAAATTGTTTCAAAGTTTAGATTTGTTGGTACTGCAGTTTAAATAGAAGCCCTAGAGAACCATTAGGGACAGACAAACAAACAAAACAAAGTAAAAGTAGTATCATTACAGATACTGCTGTAGGGGAGTTAAGTGTTAGAGAGTCGGGGAAGTTCTCTGGGGCTGCAAGAAAGCCCAAAACCAATACCCCAAATTTTGTTGCAAGGGTAAAAGAGTGAACAACTGGAACACGTGGGGGTCGTCACGAACGAACAAGGTCCAGCATCGAGAGGTGGGGTTATCAGCTCCCTTCCTCGCTGCCCTTTCCTTCCCTAACTCAAAGAGCAGAGTCAGATACTCATTTACAGCAAGGTAGACTGAAGCGTGTCGGTACCGTGATTCGAACTCGTATTTTCGCCACGAGAGACCGGTGCTCTAACCGCTCTGTCAATCAGACGTTCGTGTCAGATTTACAGGTGACAAAAACAAACAAATAATAAATAAATAAGATAATTTTCTGTATTCCAGATTGGTCGACCCCAAACGATTCCCGACAAGAACATTTCTGGAAGGACAAACGATTCCCGACAAGAACATTACTGGAAGGACAAACGATTCCCGACAAGAACATTACTGAAAGAACAAACGATTCCCGACCAGAACATTACTGGAAGGACAAACGATTCCCGACAACAACATTACTGGAAGAACAAACGATTCCCGACAAGAACATTACTGGAAGCACAAACCATTCCCGACAAGAACATTACTGGAAGGACAAACGATTCCCGACTAGCACATTACTGGACTGACAAACCATTCCCGACTAGAACATTACTGGAAGGACAAACGATTCCCGACAAGAACATTACTGGAAGGACAAACGATTCCCGACAAGAACATTACTGGAAGGACAAACGATTCCCGACAAGAACATTACTGGAAGGACAAACGATTCCCGGCAAGAACATTACTGGAATGACAAACAAATCATCATCATCATTTATCTTTGCACTCCTGACAGAGCACGGAGCCATCATTGCAGCTTTTCCCCTTGCAGGAAACGTATACCAAACAGTCACATGCTCTTACAGTAGTGGTTTCTGTGGTAATTTTGTTTTACATGACGAGGTTGCTAGCCCCATAAATTAACTTAGAAAACAGTAATATAAAATATGTCCTTATCATTTTCAGATGGCTGAAAACGTGTAATGGTACTTTAAGAGGCTCTTTTGAACAACTGTGAGAACAAAGTTGTCAGAATACATTTTGATCAAGCACCTGGTAACAGCACGAGGTAGTCTATGTTCTGTAATCCCCACTGTAGTACGACAGAAGAGAAGCCCAAAGCAGGTAGACAAGCGAACTGGGTTGGGAAAATGGGGGAAAGACAATAAAGACATGGAAGACCTGTACCAGATTGTTAAGAAAAAGATGGTTCGGAGACAACTAGTTCAGTGTCCATGACCTGCATTCATCTGAAAGGTGAAGGACAAACCTTCGAAAATACCAACCAAATAATTTTTTTTAGAAGTTCTGACACTAAATTAAGCCATATATATTAATTGTTTCACTGACACAGATTTTCGTAGGGCAGTTATTGTGTCAGACTCTCAGTGCATTGCTTAGAATGTCCAAAATGGATTCTACGTCATGAAGGGCGAACATCCATAGAAGCCTAGAGTCTTCAGCAAATGGTGTGAATCTACTGTCCTAGTCAAGCACGGTACGCAGCAATGAGAGAGCTGAAAGATTATCTACGAGAGCACCCACACTGGGTGCATTGGATATGAGTTAGGGAGAGATACTGAGGGTAATAAATGATCTCCTGTTAGAGAATGACACTGCAATCGATGAATAATTAAAGCTAAGATTGCTAGAATTTTGGCATCAAACGCAAGACCAGCAGAGATGGACGTATGAGAAGATGTACCTGGCATGTATACAACCAGCGCAAAACAAGAACAATTAGCATTCATACCCTACAACATTTGCTGAGGGAGACTGAGCAACTATGGGTCTGCCCGGGAATGCAATGATGTCGATTCTGATCAACAATAACTGAAACGAATGATACCACAATGAAAAAAAACCACACCAACTTTAAGGGAAAATACTGAAAAGGCGCGCATTGCACCATGAAAAGCTAAATTAAACACATATTGAAAGAGCACGCCGGCTTTCAGTTTTTTTGCATCGACCATAAGTTTGACTCATCATCATGTGACATATTCTTTCCAGAACGTTGTCTCCATTACAGCTGCTCTGAACGCATCACGATTCTGGGCAAGTCGACCTGCATCAGCCAAAGACAAGTTCAGACTCTCTGTGATGTCCTGGGTCCACCGTCGTCTAGGTCGACCCCTTCCCCTTTTTCCAGGGACCATGCCTTCCATCACTGTTTTTTCCAGACTATTATGTCTTTTTATATGACCGAAAAATTTCAGCTTCCTTATTAAGTTTGACTACAAAAATCAAATAAAGTTGAAATGGATTAAACGGGAATGAAATGACCACAGGAGAATTATTTCCATCATCAGGACATGCCTAGCCACTTTATCACATATTTATTTCCCTGACTTGTTGTGACGTGTTCCTTGCTCGTTGGTACATAACTGTTCCATAAATATAATTGTTATGTATGTAATTATTAAGTCACTTATAGTTCCCGGGGGTGGCTGTGGACACGAAGTAAGAATGGGACTAACGCTCCCTCAGGCGTGTCGTAAGAGGCAAATAATATGTGGTTACACATACCGTACATAGGACTGACCATCTCTTCATGTTAACAATTTCTAAAGAAACTACCACTACAAGACCACATTAATACTTTAGTACAAACTTTCTACAAGAGTACCAGTTGCAGTAATGGCTTGATGCTCTGTATGGGGGCGAAGAGTGGAATGAATGAATTGATAATAAGTGTTCTGTTGTATTAACGTTATTTATCTTCAGTTACTGTTTCCAGCGTTTTTTGTTTGTTGTATAAACGTAATAAGCTGCAATATATTAGATATATTCAAATATGAACTATGTTCAAGGAAAACACGAAGCGTCCCGTATTTCAATAAACTACATTAGAAAGAAAACGGAAGCGTCCCGTATTTCAAGTGCACCGGTTCATTCATAAAACTTATACCTTTTACATTTTTCTTCATTTTTATTTTTATTTTTGTGTGTGCACTATATTTGATAGAAGATGCATCTCAGAAGTGAAGAGCAGAATAACTCAGGCAAAAACAGCATTCTATAAAATTAAGAGTATTTTATGCAAAAATTCTTTGTCACTGGAAGTAACAGAGTAGAACCAATCGTAACATATGGGAGTGAGTCATGGACAATTAGTGAACAAGTAGGGAAAGCACTAGAGGTCACAGAGATGTGGTTCTACAGAAGAACATTAAGAATACTATGGACAGCCAAACAAAGTAATGAGGATGTCATGAAAGAGGCCAATGCGCAAAGGAAACCTATTTCATAAGTCAGAAAGAAGCAATCCACTTTTTTGGGGGGCATGTTATTACAAGAGGAAAGCTGGAATTTATCGCAAAAACAGGTAAGACTGAAGGAAAAAGAGTTAGGGGAAGACAAAGTGCGCAAATACTGGACAGTTTGGCGTCGTGGCATGGAAAGAGGTCAACAACAGAATTGATAAATAGTACTGGAGACAGGAAGTTGTGGAGAGACATAATCTCCTACGCCACTAGGCATGGCACTTGAAGAAGAAGATATTTGAATATTTTGCTAAGAGAATCTAAAATAATGCGTACGTTAGTTGTACAGTAAAGGTCGAAGTTTAATGATCGACTGAACCTAGAAGAGAGACAGAAACAGCAACATCTCTGGACATAAAACAGTCTATAAAATTGTGTACCATGACGACAAGTCAGAGACAGTATGAGATCTATTAAAGCCTAAATTTGATGCGAAGAAGAAACACCTGCACTGATTTAGCACTAACAGGTAAAGGTAATCTCATAGCATACACTGCCGCAGGGGAGAGAAGTGTTAGAGACTTCACTATACTTGGTCCAGCTTCAATAGGTAGGTTAGACTGGAGCGTGACGATATAGCGTTACGAACCCGGTACCTTTGCTGTAAGAAGCCTGCTCTCTAACCACTCTGCCAGTCTGACGCTAGAGTTATCACCACAACGTATAAAACTTAACACACACCAAGTTATGTTCCGGCTTACTGTTTTTAAGGGGATGAATTACATTGCAATGCCATTTGCATGAGAAAATGCAGGCTTTCAAACACAAGTAGTGACTTAACCTAAAACAATTTTAGTTAAGTTATGTGTAACAACACCTTTGATTGGGCCGTGTTATTGGTTGTCATGGGCACGGGTTAATGTTGTAGTTACACCTCTTTTTGCACACCACAAAGCGTCTATTATCTTCGAACTGAGGTGCTCAAAAGAACTATGTTAGCGCGTCGTTACGCATAAGAATTATAACGCGAGTGCTCGTGCACGACAACAGAAGATACCGCTTTGTGGTGTAGCCGGCCGAGATAGCTGTGTTTTGAGATTGTGTCGCTAACATCCGCTTATATTTCCATATATAAAAGTAGGGGTTGTATTAATAATTTATATCTATATTTGAGTGGATCCCATGGACGATATTATGTGGACAACAAAAAGTATAAATCAATGAATGGACTGCGACGAACTTATACCGAATGTTTTGAGTACCTAGTATAACGGTTAAAATGAGTGTTGACCTATTGCTGTTGGCCTATGGATTTTTATGATAATTTCAGTTGTTGATCGTAATAAATGTGTACCTGTATCTGTACACTTTGAGTTGAGGTACTTTCTTACAAACGTATTAATTGGCCATTGTTCATGTTGAACATAATTACTTCAGAACTAACCCCTACCAGAATGTGGCATGTAATAACACAGAAATAAACGTCACACTTGTTCTTTAATGCTATATTTTAATTCGCTAAGGCTTTAAAACATGTTTAAGGCTACGAACACCAAATTTGAGAGCTAGCTCTTCATATCTGAAAACAAAGATCTACAGGGCTTTGAATTTAGAGTCTAAATATGGTAATGAAATTTTCTCATTGTAAAGCCATATTTGGAATAACTCAAAATTGTGATAAGATATCAGAAATCTGTTCTAACAGACGTTTCAAAATGCAATGGCAAATTTGTGTGCTAATTTTCAAATTCTTTATAAGTTCAAAAGAAGCGTGTTATGTGAAAATTAGTAGTATAAAAAACAGCTTTGAGAATTAAGCGTTCGTTCAAAGAAAATCCCTCTTTGTTTTTAAAAACACATTTAATATATTCATAGAACCGATATTGATATATTTAGATTCTTAAAATAGATTAATCTCAACATTGCTATTTTAAAAAAAAATTGATTTAAAATTCCTGCTGATCCTCTCAATAACCTTTAATACTTCAGTAGGATGATGACAGCCGTTCCTGATCTGTAATTAATATCTATTAAAAATATAAACATGCCTTCCAGGTATAACATTTTGGTTGAAATGGGTACGCGAATTTGTATTTGGTTTTCAAGGTTCAAGAGACATTTGAATAAGCATCCACTTAAAGTCTTAGTACAAATGATACATTTTTACTTCTTGATGAACGTGGTACGCGAGACAAGAGCTCGACAATTATTATGGCATCTTAATCATTCTCAATATCTCTAGCAGTTAAATGTAGGACCAGGTTTCACAATTTAAACACGGTTTGGATTAATTATTAGTTGCGCGGAAAATGTAACAAATTAGGTTTAATTTCTATTAATGTAAGTGTGACGTTGTGGCAGTTTACGGTCGTTGTGTGGTTTTATTTTACACGATCACCTTGTCCGAGGTAATTAGAAACTCAGTGCAGTGTTGCCAATCAGATAACGATTTAAGTGTAGGAATAGTGCCATTGTTTTTGTGAAACTCTAAGTTGATGTAATTAATGCAGCTAAGAAGAGGGCTGGAGACCTTAATCAATTCAGTATTTCTTGAAAAATAAACCCGTTTAGTTTTAAAAATAAAAATCAATTACATCTAAAAAAAGATAGAAAGTCATAAACAAGAATAAATATAAAAAAGCATCAGAATTTTAACCTTATTTCCCTTTTTTACCTTTCACTGTAAGAATCGACGCCAAGAATTCATATGCTCTTGTTGTAGTAGTTTCTGTATTACTTTGTTATACATGATCAAGTTCCTAGCCTTATGCACAATTACACGTTAGTTATCTCTTACAATATACGTAAAGAAAATGTGGTACCACATTTCATTGTCACCTACGAGAGTTTTGAGAACTCACGTGTTAACATTTCGTTGTCAACTAAGAGAGTCTTAGGAACTCAAGGTTAAACATTTCTTTATCAACTATGAGGGTCTTGGGAACTCAAGGTTTAACATTTCTTTGTCAACAATGAGAGTCTTATGAACTCAAGGTTAAACATGTCTTTGTCAACAATTAGAGCCTTGAGAACTCAAGGTTAAACATTTCGTGGCAACAATGAGAGTCTTAGGAAATCAAGGTTAAACATTTCTTTGTCAACTATGAGGATCTTGGGAACTCAAGGTTTAACATATCTTTGTCAACAACGAGAGTCTTGGGAACTCAAGTGATAACATTTCTTTGTCAACAATGAGAGTCTTAGGAACTCAAGGTTAAACATTTCTTTGTCAACAATGAGAGTCTTAGGAACTCAAGGTTAAACATTTCTTTGTCAGCTATGAGAGCCTTAGAAACTCAAGGTTAAACATTTCTTTGTCAATTATGAAAGTCTTTGGAACTCAAGGTTTAACATTTCTTTGTCAACAATGAGCCATGACAACTCAAGGTTTAACATTTCTTTGTCAACAACGAGAGTCTTGTGAACTCAAGGGATAACATTTCTTTGTCAACAATGAGTCTTGTGAACTCAAGGTTAAATATTTCTTTGTCAACAATGAGAGTCTTGAGACCTCAAGGTGTAACATTTCTTTGTCAATGTGACCGCACAATGGCTGCATGCTCCATCTTCAGCATTGCTTTGCGATAATAAATAGTTTAATATAATAAATTATATAGTTAAATTAACGTACAGCGAAAACGAGCAGTATTATTTCTCACAATTAAATTGTTACAAAACTGAAACTAGTTGACACTGGGGTCGAGAGCTGTCAATCAAAAGAGCGCATTACGTGCAGGTCACTGAGTACTGCCCATCTGTGTATTTTATGCTGCTGGCATACTTTAAGTGACAGCTATTCTAAGTTTTAAACGATGGTTCTCACACTTTTAGAGAGCACTCTAACGTTAATCCAAAAAACAAAAACAAAGACAAAGTAATGTACTTTTTGACTGACATCTTATTATATTTATAGAGAAAGGAATGTAATGTTCTTCTTCTTCTTCTTTGATCCTTAGCCGCCGACCGTCAAAGCAGTCAGTGGCCATCACGCCTAGTGGCGTCTTGTAGGGCAACAACAAATTGATTCCACTTTGCTCGGTCGGCGGCCATCCGTCGTACAGTGCCCCAACTCTGGTTCATTCTTTGCATCTCAGCCTCCACAGTCCTCCGCCAGGTTGTTTTTGGTCGGCCTCTCTTTCGTTTTCCTTCAGGGGTCCAAAGCATAGCTGTTCTTGTGATGGCATCGGGGTCTCTTCTGAGGACATGGCCAACCCAGCTCCAGCGTCTGCCAGCTATGATGGTGTGCATGTCCTCTTGCTTGCTCCGAGTAAGCAGATCTTGGTTGGTGATGGTATTAGGCCAAAAGATTCGGTGAATTTTTCTTAGGCATGTTGTGTGAAAAGAGGACAATTTCGACATTTCCTTCTCTGTAACTCTCCAGCATTCCGCACCATAGAGAAGCACAGAAAGCACACAGCTCTGATATAATCTTAATTTTGTGCTTGTGCTGTATTGAGAGGACTTCCAGATGTTGTTTAGGCTAAAAAAGGTTGTTCTTGCCTCAATGTAATGTTGATTGACGTTAATTACATTCAAAGGAAAAGGAATGTAGATATAACTATAAACAGTGGACATTTATCCACGACAACATCTGCACTGGTACAATCGAGTCGTTTAATTAGAACGTGAGAAAGACATGATCCGTGCTGAAGTCGTCATTTTACATTGTTGTCAGGTTTACAGAAATCATGGAGTCCTGACACTTTCCTATAGAACAGAAGAGAAAAACGGGTGCCAGGTGCAAAATGAGGGGGTAGAAATACTATTGTTGGCACGGTCAATTCAGATTGAGATAGAGACAGGTAGAGATAGAGATAGAGATTTTTAGAAAACTTAAAATGTAGGAAGTTTGTTATAGGTCCATGTACTGGATTAACTAGTACATGGACAAATAATAAATTCGGAAAAATGTTAGATTTTTATAGGAAGTAAGTCGTTTTAGAGAATAGCTGTAATAATATTAAGAAGATAATTTATAGATAGTATTAGCTTCATCTTTTAAGTACAGATAACTGGAGAGAGTATTTCGTCGAGCTTTAGGGTTTTGGGACAACTCTGTAGTGCTCCGATATACTTTGTGGTTTGCTTTAGTAGAGCAGATTATTTCTTCAGTAGTAGAGTTTGGGCAGGGCTCTGAATATTCCACATAATTCCGAGGATTGTAGTGAAAGTAAGAAAGAGAGATGTGGTTCTCAAGATGTTAACCAATGCTCTTAACCCGCTAAGGTGAGTAGCGATTCACAGGCGGGTCTTGAGTCATTTTAAGTGTAGTGGGTTTGATGGTATTGTATGGTAGTGATGGTACTACGTGTGATGCATGAGGTCAGCTGTGAAGGCTCCTGAGATAAAATGTAACTGAGAGTTGTCAGAAGGCCCTTCTCGCTACCACTACGACCTCACACTTATCTTTTTTTTTCTAATGAATGTGGCTACGTTAAATGTCTAGGGTAATGATATGTAATGTGGTGTGATAGTTTATAGACACACACACAGATATTTACTAAGTCTAATAATATTAACCAATGTTATTATACACTGAACTAACTCAAGGGTGTAAAATTTTGATAGAAATTATCTTACATTTATTTGATCTGGACCGAGTTTTATTTCGGCCAGAACATATGAAAGGTTTAGAAATTATGAAAGAAATGCATGGAATATTACATAATAAATGCAAGAGTGTACATATGTATGTTACTAGACTATTTAGTTTTATTAGTGTTTATAGTAGTCATCTAATTTGGGAGACCGTTTAATGGTTGTGCTGTTGGTGTGGCCTCATCACTCCAGTCTATATTGACTACACAGTGTCCAGTAAATTGCAGGAATTTTATGGGATTGTTAGTAACTACGTTGAGTTGGTGAATTCTCAGCAGACCAGAGGCTCACTCAACTTTGAAGATGTAGCTCTGGTGCTGAGATCTGGTGGCCCCACCTCTCCGTGCTTGGGGGCAATAATAGGCTGCTCTGACACAAGGTTACTGCACGGATCCACTCGGGTAAAATCAACAACTCGTTTGACACCACCTTGGTGCCAACTGAAACTCACAGCTCTGCAATCAAAGTATTGGCTATGTGTCAAAATTCCATTCTCTAACCATGTCTGGACACAACACTACACAACAACAACACCATATAGACAGGTCAGATCTCTCTGACCATACAGCACATTTTACCATGGTGGTTTCACATCAGATAGGTTCTCCCAGACTACAGATTCTGAAATATGTTTATTAGTTTCCTCCCCTAAAATAGGATAGGTAATATGTTTCATTGATCTCAACACTTGATCTGTCCTTCCTAATCCTTGCTGGAGTTTATGTATTTTATTTGTCTCTAGACCCTGAACTGGGGCGGGGGGTCTAGAGCGAACCCTTACTTGTTGTAAGGAACAGATTATGCTATTGCAGTATCAAATCACTCGAACCTTAAACAAATATTAAAATGTATAAAGAATTAATTTCAGTCTTACCAGAAATATGAATATAGTACACAGTAAATAAGTGCTAGCAAAACTCTGCTGAGCTGCTGGCTATAGTATGGTGTCCCACTGAATATTATGTATTATTTCTGGGAAATCACCACTACAAGTAATGACTGTGTTACTGGACAGACTTATGTCGAATGGCAAATATGTGCGTCTCTATCACGCTCCTATAAAATGCGTTGGCCAATCAGATCAGAAGACCAAGCTTTTCAATTCAAAATTTGAAAATAAAGTCAAAATTACATCTTATTTTCTCAAATGTACGTCCGTCACATTTTATCTTTTCCCAAAAAAGTCAAAAGTACATCTCAATTTTTAAAATGTACGTCGGTCACAATTTATCTTTTTCCCACAATTTCACTTGTTTTTTTGGACTAACACATGTAAAACTGCACGAACCTGCCTCCTAAGTTATTTTTAGCCACTACTGTCCGCTACTCCCCCCCTCTTGCATTCTAACTAATTTTGAACACTTGAGTCTCAAGGTTACGATTTTTGTGCAAATAGTGGCATGTTTGATTCAATGCAGTCTTCCGCTGATGTGAACAACCCCGTCTTTTGTCATTATCTTTCTTATTATCTGTCCGTCTGTATAAATGAAAGTATATTATTTCACTGCTCAGAATGGGCCATCCGGCCAGCTAATTTTTATGTTCCTAACATTAATATTAAGAAAAAGTTACTTTTTGAATTTTGTAATCTTTCAAGCATCTGCGTTTGCCGCTGAATTCAAATAAAAGGCTTGGTATCGCAAAAGCGTCCAATAAATGACTGTGGCGTATCATATCCAAGGTCCCTTCTGTCGAATTCCTTACTTTATGTCAACTTGGGGGGGAACGGGACTTTTCCTCCTTGCCCCACCAATTTGCGTCCATTAACCTCGCTAGTTCAAGTATGCGTTCAGTCAGATTTTTGTCTTTTGATCCTCGTTCCGTTTTGCCTTCAAGTCTAACACCTGATGACCCGCGGCGCGGGCGATCATGTATTCCAGCAGCTTACGCATTGGTTTTTTTTTTTTTGTTTTTTTTTCCTACGTTGTATCATTGGAGATATTTTGACGTTGCATCACTGTTAATTTTTACGACATTAAGGATAATATTATTTTGCGGTGTTTACGCTATATAATATGTAATGAATATATATAACTTCACACCGTTGGTGGAGCGGTTGTAGTGAAGTGAAAATGTGTGATCCTGCAGACTGGCAAGCAATAGATAAATAGTGGTGAATTTATTCCAGGCGCTTAGCCTTTGATGCCACTTGTAAGTAAACATATTGAGAACCACTGACTCGATACATTATTATAGACACTGTAAAACGTAATGAAAAATATTCATTGAATATTTAGAAAGATTATATTGGTAATCTATATGAGATTTTGAGAATCAGTGTAACTTGTGAGTTGATACATTTTATATGTAATAATAAGAACAATGATTCTCAAGTGTTTGTCGTGATGGGGACAATAATACATAAATAGAGATAACTAAGAACAAGGATTCTCACATCTGTATAGGGTAGGATTAGATAGAACTAGAGTTAGAAAGAAATAATATTGCTGATTTTGTGAATAGTGCATGCTTCAATATTCTTATATGCAACATTTAATCTTAATAAACATTTTATCATTTATAGGATTTGTCGTCAGTGATTAAGCTAATTATTGTTAGTGGTTTTAAAAATGTGTGTCAGGGAAACAGTTAGTTATTGTGGTGACTTTGTTAACTGTTGTCAGTGACTTGTGTATTGTTGTGGAAGTTTTTTTAATTAGTCAACAAACTAAGGTGAGCACTAACATTACATTATACGAAACATCACGTGCCAAGAAACACCAAAACGTAGCTGCATTCTCATCCTAAAGAACCTACCTGGGTTAAACAAGGTTGCACGCAGTTCGATAGACTTGTGGAAATCAACATCTAGGGCGTTTAGCCTTTCTGACCACTGAACACGAACGAGAAAGCTTACATGAACATAACATGTGCCTGGTGTTAATACGGTGCAACCCGATCTGATCTGAATAATTGCCATTTCAACACGTTTATTTACAAACAGCATGTAGCTCTGTCACATTAACAATGAGAGTCTTGGGAACTCAGGGGATAACATTTATTTGTCAACTATGAGAATCTTAGAAACTTTGGAGAAAACAGATCTTTATGACCTAGGAGAGTTTCGGAACTCAAGGGTTAATGTGTAAAATAAAGACATGGTATTTTTAAAACAAGGCGTATGTTTGCCTAAGTGCAGAAATCCTCAGCATCATCATCCCTACTAAGCTGATAATGGAACAAATGCCCTTTACTAGCTGACACAATGCCCTTCTGCACCTGGACGATCTTGTTTGTACTGCTGGCTTCTTTTATGGCTGTACGTTTTTACTGCATGTGGTGGCCGGCCCCACGCCCAAAGCTCCTTGGTCGTCTCCAACGACATGCCTAGTCAGTGTACAGTGTTAATATTCTTTGCTACCAGTTTGTGACCCGGTAACATCGCAGAAGATTAAGTGCTGAACACATACACGGGTTCAGTAGCGAGTATACAACTTCATTGAGAGAGCAGTGTTGTACATATGGACGTTAATGGTGCTTAGTTTTCAACAAAGTTTTTGTTAATGGGAGCGTCCGATCTTCAGAGTAAGTATAGCGCTAGTCTCCCGTGGCAAAGGGGCCGTGTTTGATTCACGGTAGTGTGACAGCGAATGGGAGGTGTCTATAGTTTAAGGGAAGCAACTGTAATTATCAAAGTAGTAAATGTAGAAGTTCACCAGTGATTGGAAATTAGAGACTTTTTTTAATGTAGACCAGGGATCGAGCTACTTTTTTAGAATTACCCAAAATCTATTTGTGATAAATGATATTACCCTCCCCCCCCCCCCCAACTTCAAAGTACTCAAACTCAAGTTAATTGCTCTTAATATGAAAAATAAACTGCTCTCAAAGTCAAGAATTAATAAAAGACTTAAAAAGCCAGACATGCTGTCATAAGAATAGCACACATAAAAAATTAATAAAAAGGATCGAAGAACTGAACAATTTCATTCAAAACATCTCCACTTCAGGTTTTGGAAAAATGGTGCTGTTTCATATTTGATAAAACAACATCCATATCAGGGCTTTTTGATGTCAGAGCAACTTGGATGTTGTCTTCGGGGTCCAACCGATTTCTGTACTTTGTTTTCAAGTTCATAAGGGAAGATCTTTGTCGCGAGAGGGTTGAAATGTTATTAAAATATAAGATATCCTGGACAAAAAGTTGTATCAGATGATACCAGGATAGTGCCAGGTAAGAGTCTGGTCTTATAAGTAATACCCCCTTCTCTGGAAAGAGTAAGGGTGTATGGATATCAAAGGTAGGGTCAAGCTGTATAAGTTTCCAGGTATGATGTTATTGTATTATCCTGGATCCCTATGGGCTCCCTCTCAAGATCCTCCCTTGATTATTATATTATACTACTCGTCAAAAGTCAAGGGCCACTTAGAAAAACCTTGGTTGAAACCATAAAACAAATCTGATATAAACGTAATTGGTATCAGTCAAAACGGCATTTATTGAATACCAAATTGACATGTCTCGTAAAGAAATGAAAACACACATTTAAACGCAATGAAGCTGTGAAGTGTGTCACCCACCTTTTCAAAAGTCACACAATAGATATTGGACAAATAGACATTTCAAAATCGACTATGACCACCGTTTGCAGCAAGGCATTCAAGAAGACAGCGTAGACGCATCGAGTCCACAAAGGTCCGAAGAGTATCCCGAGGAACAGCTTGCCATTCCTGAAGCAGAAAAGCAGTCAGCTGTGCAACATCCATTCATTGGCAGGGGGTGATTTGTTGACAATCTTCGACCAAGGACATCCCAGAGGTGCTCAATCGGAGAAAGGTCAGGTGAATGAGCTGGCCACGCCATTCTGATGATCCCATGTTGCTGAATAAACTCATTCACCACACGAGCTCGATGGGGTCGAGCGTTATCATCTTGGAGGATGGCATTACCACCTATGGCCTCCAGAGCAGGCTGAACAATTGGTCTCAAGATTTCGTTCTGGTATCTTGGGCCGGTCAAGTTGCCTTGGATGATGTAGAGTGGGGTCATGCCGTGTCTGTAGAAGCCTCCCCAGGCCATGACAGAACCCCTACCATAACGATCCACCTCTCGAATTGTGTCATCAGTAAATCGCTCTCCTGGTCGTCTCCAAACTCGAATCCTGCCATCATTGAATGACACAGTGAAGCGAGATTCATCAGTGAAGAGAACTTGACTCCATTGTTGCCTTGTCCATCGGATGTGCTCGCGACACCAAGCAACACGGGCTCTGCGATGAGCAGGAGTAAGAGGGATTCTGACTGCAGGACGTCGAGCAGACAGTCCAAATTCATGTAAACGTCTGCGAATGGTGCTTTGACTGACATTAACGTTTACAGTTTGTCTCAGCTGACATCTTAGAGTGGAACAAGTCACTGTTCGATGGCGCAGGCTGACAACAAGAGGTACCGGTCATCATGTCTATTGGTGCATCTAGGGCGACCTGTCCGGTGGCGATCCTCCACACTTCCTGTGGCCTGAAATCTCTCAAAAATTCTTTGGATAGTAGAGTGTGACACTGCAAGCCGTCTAGTAACCTCAAGGACAGATAAACCACTTTCAACCCACGCTATAGCCCTCATTCTTTGTAAGGTGTCAAGACTTCTTCTCGGTGGCATGGTTTTTGCAAGTGATGAAACTACCCTAAGTCTGCTGATTGTAAAACAAATTAAGAGTGAACTCTGTTCACGAAAAGTCGCCATTGCACGTGGAATGTCAATCAGCACGATTACTTCACCTGTTTGGTTGTACGGAAGTTTGAAAAAACAGATTAAAAATGTGAATTTATGGTCAGCAAATCAAATTGCACGTGATCACAATGGTTGTCGGTGAGTTGTTTTTATGCTTAACGTGCATAGAGGACTGTCAGAGGAAGATATTGTACCCATTTTTACTAAAAACTTCCTTCATTTAATCATTCTATGCGCTTATATAAAAGTGTATGGAAAATAATAGGGTGGCCCTTGAGTTTTGACGAGTAGTATACAGGGTGTCCATAAAGTCTCTTTACAATTTAACAAATTTATTACAAAGGCAATTGATGAGATATCTTAATCAGATTTGTTCTATGTACTCAATGGTTATCGAAGTTTTTAATCACATACCTTTATCGTATTTCAGGTACCCTGTTGACGAAAGAGGTACTGTTAAATGAACCCCTACAAAAATGGCTACTCCTCAAGAGAAGGCACAATGTGTATCATGGTTTATTGAAACAAAATCGGATAGGCAAACTCGGCGAAACTACAGAACTAAGTATGGAAGAGATCCACCGTCACGTCCGTCAATTCGTGCATGGCACAAGAAATTTATGGAGACTGGGACAGTGTTGGATAAAGGGAGGAGTGGACGACCAAGAACATCTGAGGAAAACATCGAGCGTGTAAGATGTTCTTGGTCGTCCACTCCTCCCTTTATCCAACACTGTCCCTGTCTCCATAAATTTCTTGTGCCATGCACGAATTGACGGACGTGACGGTGGATCTCTTCCATACTTAGTTCTGTAGTTTCGCTGAGTTTGCCTATCCGATTTTGTTTCAATAAACCATGATACACATTGTGCCTTCTCTTGAGGAGTAGCCATTTTTGTAGGGGTTCATTTAACAGTACCTCTTTCGTCAACAGGGTACCTGAAATACGATAAAGGTATGTGATTAAAAACTTCGATAACCACTGAGTACATAGAACAAATCTGATTAAGATATCTCATCAATTGCCTTTGTAATAAATTTGTTAAATTGTAAAGAGACTTTATGGACACCCTGTATTATTATTATTGTTGACTCTGCTATGGGATATTAACCAAATTATTTCCAAAAAGAACATAAACTCAAATTTAATAAGTAATTAAGTCTGCTGGTAAATATTTACAATTTATTTAGCCTATACCGTTTCTCTTTTCGGTCTGGAAAGTTTGAAATGAAATCAAATTTATTTACAACAATAAATCAATAAACATTGAAAATAATTAACAATCTTAAAAAGTCATTCACTTGTTAAAGGTTATCACCTGGGTTAATTATCTCTTTTTAAAGAACATTTATATGATACTAATGAGTTTTGTCACTAATTTTTTACTGTGAAGCTAGTAATGGGTAAATTTATGTCCACACTTTTCATCATACACTGTAGGCTATCTTTATTAGTATCTTGTTTGTTAATGTCGGGGTATAATCTGGATACGACGACTAGTGGCTTTGTTTTGCCACTTAACTGTTGTTTAGAGATCGTTCACACTCCTGCCATGGATGGACAAGTATTATGAATTCCTCCAGGCAGTGGAAGCTGGGTATCTGGCTCTGTTGACCACAAGAGCACTCGCACCACAGAGTGCAACAGAGGTGGATGACTCTTTTAAGTTGGTGTAGTTTTCAGGATAAAACCTGAAACAAAAATAAACGTAACCCCTATATGGTCCATCACTGTTCCATTATTACACAAGATGGAGATGATAGACAGTGTCAGACAATGTGCTAGCAGATGCACAGGACAATTTATACTAGTATTACCCACAGCCAGTTCACCGTGAGTACACTTTCCTTCTAAATGCTTAGTTAGACCCATTTGTCCATGCAACGCCTCCATACAATGATTTGGTGTAGTATAAAATACTAAGTAATACCTTGATCAATACATTAAAACAATTTCTGTCATCCTTCCTTATGTTTCTGGTATGTGTCCCATTCCAACAAGAAATAATTCTTTAAATGCTTTTCCAAACCTACAGACACACTTTTGCCATCATTCCCAATTTATTTTGAATATACACAGTCTGATAAGTCCTTCAGAAATTACACAATGGTTGCAGAAACACGTCTACACACTCCCTATCGCACACTGTAGTGAATTAATAGAAATACATATAATTATATACACATTTATATATTCTTACCCTCAGGCACACACAGATGAGCTGTTAATGGGCATCTATGGTCTGCTCTTCAGATGCAGTTGGCAAAGGCACACTTCATTAACAATTTTACCGTTTCTTCTGCTCGCTGTGCTTTTCAAATCTTATGGCCTCAATTTAGCAAGCAATCTACCTTATACGTATTGAAGGCTATTGGGTAACGAGTATATTAATGTGCTGCCCTGGTCTTGTAAGGTATTTTGATATAATAGACAACAGTTTCAACAGTAACGTGACGAATGGCCAACTTGAATAATCTTGATCAACAGCTTGTTGTATGTTTTATCACATTTAATATGTCACAATACAACATAAGTGTACTTCACTTCTTTTGAGAGCATAGGATGATATGACGATACATCAGGAATACAAATGTGTTCATTAGCAGACATAAGCAATAATGTCGTTGTGCCGGTTTAAAGTCAGAATGTCTATGTATCGTCTACGACGCCTTCATACTTTACAAATCCGTTTTTATTCAAATCACTTATTGTCCTTCTCCTTAAGCCACATACAATCAGGTACACATCATAATAAAGTCAGTCAATTATCCTGACTCTGAAATATTTTATAACAATGAACACTGGTCTGTCGCTCTCACATAAATATCCGTACACTTTGAAAACACAAGCCAAACTTAACTGCCCTAACGATAACCTTCGTTCCCCCGCAGCAGACCCTGTCCACGTCATAAACTAAATACCTGTGTGACACACATTCCACCACTCGCACGCTTTCACACTCGAAGCGTTTTCGCGTTTTGCTCCGTTGCGCACAGCGATGATTTACAAGCCTGAGATCAAAGTTAGAGGTAACACTTTTACCCCGCCCCCCAGCGAAAACTGAAAGTTTTTCCATATAGGAAGCCATTTTTAGAAAATGCGAGAAGGTACCGTCCAGTCTATGTCATACCTGATCAACAGTCTATGGAATGTAGTCAGCAACATGGAAAAATGAAAAAAATCAATGAAAATGTGAAGAAATATGATAATGAAATTGTGAAGTTTTAGAAAATGAAATATCTGAATACATTTAATTAAAAGATGAATGAAATGAAAGATCTAACTAATTAACTAGTATTAAGTAAGTATAATAATTAAGTTAATGTAAATGTGCATATGATCGTGTGTGTGCTGTCTGTAGCATTGTGTAAAACTGATTAACTAAAGTTACTGAGTGTCATCAATGGTAGGTTCATTTTTCATTCGCGTGACAGCTTACTATTCGTAATTTTAGCACTTTAGAGTCACATAACTGGTTTAACTAAAAATAAAACATGTTCAAATGGCGAAGTTCTCCTTAGGCGTAACGAATCACTTGTTTCTTCTGTGAGATTTCTTTCCATATGTTGCCTCTTGAGTGTCACAGTCTCTGAGCCCAAAAATGTTGAAGTTCGATAGCTGAAATTGCAAATATGAGCTTTTTTTTAAAGTTCTGCATCACAGTCAATTTGTGAAGGATTGCGAATAAGATATGACAATGACCCTTATAATGTTTCTATGAGATACTGTTTGATTTGGTTCCTTTACCGCATACGTCATGACTGTCCAGAAATCAGATCTTGATGTAGTGTGAAACGATTTGAATGTATTCACACATAACGTCTCTTATCATGACTTCAAAAGACTTGAGTTGTTTCTCTTGATAACGATGGTAATATGTATCTGGTTATGGATATTGTCAAGATAGCGCTTTTAAGTTAGCGATGTATCTGTACAAGATCAGCACTGTACCTTGGTCAATGGGTCGCAGCAGTGCCAGATCCTTGAGAATCGGGCATTTCTGTCTGTGTGCACCTAGACAGAACGTCTGCAAGCACATTGGACTTGCCCTCAATAGGTCGAACTGTACAAGACCGAGAAGACTCCGCGCCTGCTTCTTAGTCTTAGGAATTGATAGGTTAAGAATCTTCGAGATAGTTTTATCTTCAGTTTTAAGAAATCCATGGCCCATTCTGTGACCTAGGAAAGAAATTTCTTTGAAACCTATGTGAACTTTAGAAGGATTCGCTGTCAGATAATTAGAGCGAAGAATTTCGAGAAGAGATTTCAATCCAGAAACATGTTCGTCTCAAGAGTTGTGGAACAAACAAATGTCATCTATATAAGAGATGATATCAGACCTATGAGAAAATAGTTTCCTCATCATCCGAACGACAGTCGCTGGTGCGTTTACCAAGCCAAAGCACATGAAATTCCACTGATAGAGAACCTTAGGGGTAGCGAAAGCAGTGAAAGGTTTTGCCTTTTCCGTGAGAGGTATTTGCCAATATCCCTTGGATAAGTCAAATTTGCTAAAGTAGGTTGCTTTAGAAAGTTTTGACAGTAATTCGTCAAGAATTGGCATTGGCTCTGCGTCAGACTCCGTTATGGAATTGAGTTTACGAAAATCCATGCATAATCTAATATTGTTATCCTTCTTCTTGATTATGACCATTGGGAAAGAATAAGCAGACTCTGATGGTGCAATAATGTTAAGCTGTAACATTTGACCTAATTCTTTTTCAACCTGATCCTGAAAGTGGATAGGGATAAGATACGGCTTTAATTTAATAGGTTTGTGATCTGTAAGTCTAATATCGTGAGAGATTATAGAAGTTCGGTCTGGAATATTAGTCAGAACTTGCTGATATGACTCTAGAATAGAAAGAATTTGAGATTGTTGCTCACTAGATAGATCCGGACAAATAGATACATTTACCCATGATTCTGTCGGATAAAGAGACATGACAGGAAGTTGCAAAGGTACATCATGAAAAGAAGCGGGTTCTTCTTGAATCACTGATAATGAAGAGTAAGATGTAGGATGATCAGTGGATACTTCATTAACAGCATCTAAGATAGGCTTGAGATATTCAGGTCTATCATGGAATTGTTTGAGCATGTTGATGTGAAAGGTGTTGTTCTTGCCTTTCACGTCAAGAATGTAATCAACATCGGTCAATTTTGAAATAATTTCATATGGACCACTCCACGAAATGAGGAGGCTATTCTCTCTTGTTGGTAGCAGGACGTAAGCTTTGTCTCCCGGAAGTAATTTCCTTAACTTTTTCCAACGGTGTTGAAGAGATCTAGCTTTTTCTTTTGCCTTTTCAGATGAATCAGTCGCTATTTGCCAAGCGTCTATAAGTGTCTTTCGTAGATTCACAACATACTCATAGGATGACTGGGATTCCTGAGTCATCTCCGAACCTGTAAGTAATTGTTTTATTATTGACATGGGTCCTCGTGGTGGAGCACCATAAATGAGCTCAAAAGGCGAGAACCCAATGTGTTCGTTTGGAACTTTCCGATAAGCGAACAGCACTGCTGGGAGCACTCTATCCCAGTCTTGTGGATACGTCGTGGTCACCTTACCCAGTAGTTGTTTTAGCGTTTTATTTAGGCGTTTTATCATGCCATTGGACATAGCATGATAAACGGAGCTAAGAGATCTATCAATATTGCATAGTTTCATGACATGCGACATGACATCTGACACAAACTGTGTTCCCTATCTGATAAAATATTGTCAGGGATTCCCACTCTCGTAAAAATGAGGAACAGTGCATCAGCCACATCGGTGGTAGCAATATGTTTAAGAGGTATTGCCTCCGGCCACCTAGTGCACATATCAATACAGGTGAGGACATATTTATGACCTCTGGCTGACGGAACTGACAGTGGACCTATTAAGTCTATGGCCATTTTTTCGAATGGTCGCACCGAAATATCAGTAGCCATTATAGGTGCATTGTGGTAAGCCCCCTTTGAAGCCACTTGTTGGCATGTCCTGCACGAACGACAAAATAATTTGACATCCCTGACTATTCCAGGCCAATAAAAATGCCGCAAGACTCTATATTTAGTCCTAGCAAAGCCCATGTGGCCTGCACAGTTTGTATCATGCGCATGTCTGAGAATGTAAGGTCGAATATTGGTTGGTACCAGAATATGCTGCTGTACTGATGTAGCATCTCTAGCATTACGAATTAATATGTCATTTTTAATTGTATACCATGGTTGTGACCTTTCTGAGCAATCAATATCATTTGATTTAACCAATTTGAAAAATCTTTTCAAAGAATTGTCATTCTTCTGCATATCAATAAATGATGTCTTCGTTAGCATAGGCATATGATGTTGATCGTCATCCTTGTCATGATTGTTAGTCATTTCTTCTTCCTCTTGAGCCTGTGCCTGTGCTCTTGTAATGACCATATTAGCGTATAGTATATGCTGACGTTCCCAGATTTCTGTATCTTGGAGTGAACACGCTTTTATACCCACAATATTGCCGATGATTATGTCAGCAATTGATTCCTGCAATAAACATGCTTTAACTTGACCTGAGAAAAATGGAGTATCAATGTGCACAATGGCCACAGGATAGAATTCCACCATGCCCCCAAATAGGACACATTTTACATTCTCCCCGGTGCAGCAAGATGGGTCTACCAAATATTTGCGTACCCCCACAGTTATGAAACCTGTATCACGCAAGACTGAAACTAGTTGATTATTTAAAATACCCATGTGAAACATTAGCGAGCCTTTCCCATCATGAGAGGCTAATGCAGGTACTAATGCGGGCACAGGATGTCCGCAGGAAAGTCTGGAGACCACATCCGGCTGAAACAGAGTGCTGCATTCTGAACAATTTGATGGATTAAATAAATCACCAGCACACGCATTTGCAATATTTGTGTTTTCACCATTGGGATTAACCGCTCCGGTGTTACTATTATGACGCCAATTCGAGTTTCTCCGATCAATGCTACGAGAGCGATTAAAGTTGTTATTACCCCGGTAAGAATTCCGACTCCCTCTGCCATTCTGTGAATTATTAGAATGCTGAGGACACGTACAACTTGGACAGTGTTGAGATGGAGGAGAGTTCTGGTTGTTATTTGTATAATACGATCTGTCTCCTCTATTTATGTAGGTATTATCATATCTACGCCATCCTCTGTTAGATTGAAAGTAACCATGTGATGGTCCATTTCCATCAAAATATCGTTGGGAGTTTCTCTGATTATGGTAAGGTTGATTGCCAAAATTGTACCGTCCTCGGAAAGATCCACGATTTCGGTCATTATTCCTGCCAAAATTTCTATCCATACTTTGCGATCGAGCTCTAGGGTTTTTCATCTGCACCGAATGAGCTGATGCAACAGGTAATGCTTCTTTAATAGCAGAGTTGTTCACACTCTTCCCTAGGTGTGCCGTCATAAACTGACGCCCTAACAACTCAAGGGATTGTAAAGATTCTGGCTTACGTTCATGTAAATAGGCCAAAAACTCAGGGCTAATGGAGGAAAGTACTTTTTCTCTCAAAATAAGGTTCATCAAGTCCTCATATGTATGTTTGATTTTTGCCAACTCAATCCAACGATTGAAGCATAACTTTATAGTTGAAATGAACTCACTAAAGTCCTTGTTGCTTTCGGGTGTGAGGTTTTTAAATCTTAGCCTGTAACCATTCTCGTCTTAAAAGTAATGTTTTAGCTGCCTCATAAAATTTTATGTTTTCCTCATCCATTGTTGACACAGCTGTCATCGCTTCACCTGTCAGTAATGACATTAAATGTATCACCCATGATGATTTTTCCAGTTTGTATTTCTCACACACTGTCTGAAATCAGTTTAAGAAGCACGAAATATCGTCAATATTTTGATTAAATTTAGGTAAGTGAAGTTTAAATGATGAAGCATGTTCTCTCTTAGAAGAACCTGCACTTTCCTGATTAATCTGTTTATTACTAGCTTCCAATTTGAATCTATCCAACTCTAGAGAAGCCATCTTTTCTTAATGCAGAAAGTGGGCTTTCTTAGTCTCTAAATCTATCTCATCTTGTCTTTTCTTTTCTGCCATTTCATCTTGTCTTTTCTTTTCTGCCATTTCATGTTGTCTTTTCTTTTCTTCAAATTCTTCTTGTCTTTTCTTTTCTGCTATTTTTTCTAATTGAGTTCGTTCATCTTTTTCGATCTTTCTAATTCTTGCTCTCTCATCTCTTTCCATTTTCTTTTCTTCTCTTTCCAGTTGCTCCATGGCAAACTCTTTAAGCTCCTGGCCTTGCATTCCCACATCTTTACCTAGCTGGATAAAATGCTCCAGACTAGACATTTTGTAAGTTTAAATATATATATATATATTTATAAGTTACTTAGTCTGAATATGAATATGGGTACTGATGAGCGATAAACAGCACCAATGTCAATTCGTTAAAATTCAGTACTCTGCCAATGTGATTTAGCAAGTAATCAATGCAACAACAAAAATAGTGTCATACACTATAAGACAGAACACGTAGTACAATAGTGTAGCAACAGAAGAACATACTAAGGTGTAGAAAAAAAGATAATGTTTGAAATGTATGCTTACACTATAAGGTTAGACTAAACAAGACGAATTTACAACGTAAAATCCATATATCAACATAATGACAGATAGAGAAGACCAACAGTAGACGTACAAAAATGCAGAAAAACTAAATAAAAAAAAACAACCGACAAATACGAACAGCAGTGAAAAAACAGGACAACACGTCTGTAACATAAAGTAAATATAGTATATTCACAAAGAGCGCTTTCCACACAGCATTTTGAGCCGGGCCTCTTTGAGAAAATATTACATAAATTTCCCTACTGACACCCTTGATTGCAGACCCGTCCAAAGATGAGATGTAATTCTGCTTATCAAGGTCCCACACCGTCCTCCCTTCCAACCACAACAAACATAAAGCAGATATACAAAAAGGTTCTACTATAGAATTGTGTAAGACTGAGGCTACAACAAACTAGTCCACTTATCTTTTTGTGATCCTTCCTCAGAAGTATAAATGCACGTGACAGTATTGTTGCCTCCAACATATGCAACAGGTAGAGCGAAATTTCATCGATGCAGACTGCTCCCACATGTAGAACTAGCCATCTTGTTTTGCTGGTTGAATGAATGTGCTTCGTTTTGGCTGCAGAAATGTTGTTTGATTACTTTAATTCTCTTGACGAATCCAACCTGGAGCTGCGTAGAGTGATGGTAACTTCCTTCTCAAAGACGTCGATGAAGAAAATACGAACTTCTATTGGTAAAGTTCAGCAAATATTATGATTGAAGTGTGCTGTTTACTCTTTGAGTTTCTTCTCGCCGGCACTAGTTTGAAGAAGGCCGGTTGGCATAGGTTGCGCAGAAATTTCTGTTCAGAAAAGTTGTAGATGTGGCTAGGGACAGTAGTATCGTTTTGATAAAATCTTGTGGGTAGAATGAAATCCCATGTATACTGGCCTCCAATTTATACTGCTACCTTATACTTATTGAAGGCTATTGGGTAACGAGTATATTAATGTGCTGCCCTGGTCTTGTAAGGTATTTTGATATAATAGACAACAGTGTCAACAGTAACGTGACGAATGGCCAACTTGAAGAATTTTGATCAACAGCTTGTTGTACGTTTTATCACATTTAATATGTCACAATACAACATAAGTGTACTTCACTTCTTTTGAGAGCATAGAATGATACGACGATACATCAGGAATACAAATGTGTTCAGTAGCAGACATAAGCAATAATGTCGTTGTGCCGGTTTAAAGTCAGAATGTCTATGTATCGTCTACGACGCCTTCATACTTTACAAATCCGTATTTATTCAAATCACTTACTGTCCTTCTCCTTAAGCCACATACAATCAGACACACATCATAATAAAGTCAGTCAATTATCCTGACTCTGAAATATTTTATAACAATGAACACTGGTCTGTCGCTCTCACATAAATATCCGTACACTTTGAAAACACAAGCCTAACTTAACTGCCCTAACGATAACCTTCGTTCCACCGCAGCAGACGCTGTCCACGTCATAAACTAAATACCTGTGTGACACACATTCCACCACTCGCACTCTTTCACACTCGAAGCGTTTTCGCGTTCTGCTCCGTTGCGCACAGCGATGATTTACAAGCCTGAGAGCAAAGTGAGAGGTAACAGGCAAGGTCTATTTATACTAGCACATCCGGCGTATCGGAACGCAGGGGGCTAAAGTGGTATTGCGAATCTCAATATTAGGCATAATTTGTCTCTCTGTTCAATTATGAAAAACTATTTTCCCAATTATCTTTCTTATTTCTGGAGCGATTTTATTCATCCAAAGCTTAAATTATACCCTGAATTATTCTTTATCTATCTATCTAATAATCTTTTAGTCTCCTAAGTGCATTTTATTTTATGTATACTTTAAACAGCTAAATTAGGTACTAACCTGATGTGTCGAGGCCTTTCCACTCGATTTTTCTCATTAATAAACTACTTTTCGAGGAAGTCTTTACACCTACCTCTAGAGTAACATTCCTGTTGTTGAATTAGAGACCTCTTCCATGTGGTACTTCTTTCCTACTTATGTAATTAAATGGCATCCTTCACTCAGTTGCACGGATTGAGACTCCATGTTAAGCCTAGTACGTTTCAGTAAACACACGAATAAGGAAGTCTTTTCATTGGCCAATGTATCATACAGTTCTTACAATGTATGGCGCGCGGTGTGGTCAGAGTTACTCAGAATTAAGCAAAAGGCCGTGTTGTGAAACAGACTAACTCACGACAATCTTCCTAGTTCACAAAAGTAGGTTGTTGCAAAAGGCAGCAGCATTTTTTGTCGCTTCTACGTGTGCAGTGTTAAAATCCTTTGCAGTTTTTTACATTCTTCTTCTTCCTTCTTCCTCGTTCGCCCTGAAAAGGACGGTGGTTGCGTTGTGTCTGTTTACGCCGTAGCTGTGATATCTGCACCTTTCGGTCGACACATCCGACTTCAGCACGGCATTTTTTTAGGGACCGGGTTTGCCTTCCCATTGCGATCCGTACTCGCTCAGCCAGACTGCACTGCTGCAGACTGTTTCCAGGACCACCACGTGGAGGTGGAGTACGGTCTTAGTCAGCTCTGGTTCGCTGACTCTGATGCAAGCAGTCAAGCTATGGATCGCTGACTGCATTCACTATTGCTGCATCTTTGACATTCAAAAAGATGAGAGATCTGTCTTGTTCTGAAATTCCATGCGTGCTTCACTGTTGGAGCGATGTTCAAGAAGTGCCCCTGCCAATCCTTCAAGCTCTTCAGGTACATCAGCAAGTTGACAGTTGAAGGGTATTACAACCCAACTGACAGTTTGTGAATCAAGCTCTGGAAAGTAATCAGAGAACCGCTTTTTGAGTTTCGTCAGATGCCTTGTAACTGAATCCTTGATGTCACAAAGACAGATCTTCACAATCTTCCAAAAACTATGCTAGCTTTGGAAAGGCGGTTATCCTGTTTTGTTCCACATTCTGGTTCCAGTACAGGAGCTTTGATCCAAATGCTGAATTTTTTTCTCTTCCTTAAAAGACATTGATGTTTTTCCCCAGCAATTTCTTGTTCAATGAATTCACATAACCAAAGATGTCAGCTAAATATGCGAGACGTGCAAGCCAAGAGAAGGTTCTCAGCTTATCTGCTAGGGCATGTTTTTGATCCACTAGAAAGAATTTTAGTTCAGATCTGAGCGCCCACACTCGATTCAGAACATTTTCATGTGAAAGCCACCTCACTTCTGTATGAAAAAAGAGGCCTGCATTTTCAGCATCCCCATCCTCACATAAATCACGAAATAGCCGCGTGTTTAGTGCATGCCCTTTGACAGCATTGACAATCTTGATGACATCATTCACGATAGCTTCACAAGCAATGCCTGGCGATTGGATCATACAGTGGGAAGTTCAGTTTTTTGGATTCTGCTTTTTGGCCAAAGCCGAAAAGCCACTAACATGACCCAACATGGCTGGAGCTCCATCAACAGACACACCAATACAGTCTTCCCACTTTAAATCAACACTTGGTGTTTTGAAGTATACATCAACCTTGTTGAAGACATCAATTCCACGAGCTCTCAACTCAAGAGGAGAACAGAACAACATTTCTTCTTCAGTTGCATCAGAACCCCTGTATCGAACAAACACCATGAGCTGCGAATTGCTACTGACATCTGTAGTCGCATAAGTTGAATAGCAAAGTATTTGCACTCTTTGATTGAAGAAATCACTTGTTCCTTCACATTTTCTGCTAACATGGAAACTCTCTCCTTCACAACTCTTGCAAACAAAGGCACTGAACACAGTCGCATAGCTTCTTTCTGTCCACACATGATTTCTGCCATTTTCACAGCTGCAGGTTTGACCAATTCTTCACCAATAGTATGTGGCTTCTTGTTTCGGGCGATCAACCAGACCACTTTAAAGCTAGCTCTTGATGCTGAACGTTGATCAAATGTACCTCTCAAGTTGCTTTCCAATCTCTGCCTTTAGATAATTCTTTACAAATTCTTAAAGTATTCCCGCGGTTTGGAAGACAGATGTGAGTGCAAATTGTCCAAGTGTTTCTTCAGCTGATTCTTTTTGAAAGACTCTGCAGTCATCGCTTTCAAACAGATGACACATTGTGGCTTCATTTGTTCTTTGTCTTCTATTTCTGTGAAACCATAACTGAGGAACTCTGCCAGGTATTTCCTGTTCCTGTTTGATGCCATCTGAAGGGTAAAAGTGAAAATGATTAAAAACGGGAAAATTTAAGCAAAATATTGTTATACTTTGAGCCGATATCCTTAGAAAACAATAAAGAGTTATAATTAAGTCCTCAACTCTTTATCAACATGCAGTGCAATTTGACAAGACCTGTCAAATGTCTCACTCCCATAGACAATATAACTTTGACATTAGCCATAATATGCGTGGAGAGTGGGGGCCATAATGCAAACTGAACTTACGATTTGAACAAGGTACCTGATCGAGTCGCAACAGTTATGGTTTTTATTTTGTGTGCTTTAAATATGAAGTATCAATGAAAATCTCACATAAGATTTTTGCTGTAGGTTCACTAGTTTTGAATATAAAAAATATTACTGTCGTTTTCTAAAATTTTCACAACTCGCTTGACATAAAATAGTATTAAAAATTGTATACTGTAATAGCTTTGGATTGCTATTTACTGGACGACCAGCAATACGTCATTAAAATATAACAGAAATCCCTAGTTTAATTCATAAGAACTTTATTAGTTATTGAATAGGCACAACTCGCCATGGAAAATAAAAACATATCTAAAACTCTCAGTTGACCGGAGAAAAGAGATTAGAAGAGAAAAGCAGAATAATCGTAGCAGTTGCAAATATGGCTCAAAGTACTTTCATAAGATGACATCACCACTAAAAATCAAGCCACATACCATGGAATAAAAATATGGGGACCGACTCGGCTCGCGTGCTCCAAGTCGGGAGTCGAGATCATAACTGACGTTTTTAAGGGCTACCCAAAATGGCGTCTTTGATAAGGTCACGTGACTTAATTATCAAGGGGAGTTAATTTTATAAAAGTAGGAATTTATTGTTGATCTATTAAAATTGGGGGGGGGGGGGGGGAGGGGGGGGGGGGGGAGGGACACCATTAATAAGCGAATGAGGTCGATGACCTCACAATACTTTTATTTGTATTTTGTTGAGCCTTCATTACCCTCACAATTTTCATTTCTACCCCATTTGGGGTATTTTACCCTTGTTTCTGGACCCCTGATTTAGACAGACGAAGGCGGGTTATGGCGTGGTACACACAAGAAACTTCAGGAAGCTAGCACACAAGAAACTTCAGCAAGCTAGCACACAAGAAACTTCAGGAAGCTAGCACACAAGAAACTTCAGGAAGCTAGCACACAAGAAACTTCAGGAAGCTAGCACACAAGAAACTTCAGGAAGCTAGCACACAAGAAACTTCAGGAGGCTAGCACACAAGAAACTTCAGGAAGCTAGCACACAAGAAACTTCAGGAAGCTAGCACACAAGAAACTTCAGGAAGCTAGCACACAAGAAACTTCAGGAAGCTAGCACACAAGAAACTTCAGGAAGCTAGCACACAAGAAACTTCAGGAAGCTAGCACACAAGAAGCTTAGAACTTTCCAGAAGAGGACTATAAAAGAGGAAGCAGAAGCCACACGTATAGCCCCCAAGGGCAATATAACTGACAAAGACATAACCACTATTAACGCACAAATAGACAAAAGAACATTATGGGTAGTTGACTTCAATGCACATCATGATGCATGTGGTAATAACAGTAATGATCCAGCAGGGAAAAGACTTGCTCTACGTTGAAAGAGCAGACCTTATCATACTAAATCATGGCTCAGTGACAAGGATTAACCCATGCAACAGTGGGATAGACACAGCAGTAGATATAAGTATTATTACATTAAACCTAGCCTCTGCTAAGTAGAAAGTACTGAATGACTCCAGCTCAGACCGCTTACCCATAGAAATAACCATAAATGATAAATACAGATCGAATCCAGGAAATACCAAACCTACCTTCGCCTTCAAAAAAGCAAACTGGGAAAACTTCCAAACAGAGCTAAATCAACTAAACATACTAGAAATAGAAAATGACATTATAGCTTTATTCGCAGATAGACTTACAAATGACATTTTAAGAACAGCCATTAAAAATATACCAAGCATAAAGATGCCGAAACACCTAAATCCAACACAAACCAGAAATGATAGGAAGAAAAACAAGATTAAAACCCCAGTTCCACGGTGGACAGACCAGTGCATTGAAAAGCAGAAGTTAAAGAAAAGGGCAATTATAAAATATAGGACACATAAAACAGAAGAGAACTACTTAAATTATAAGAAGGTAAGAAATGAAGCTAATAAAACAGTTCTAAGGGCTAAAGAAATTAATTGGAAAACATTCTGCCAAATTTTAAACAGCAAAACACAATTAGGGTAGGTATGGAGAAAATTGAAAGCAATTAAAGGTGAAAATTCCAAAAAAAAAAAAAGATATAATTCCAACAATTAAAGTACCAGAGGGAGCTGAAACAGACAATCATAAAGCAAATATATTGGCCAAATATTTCTATCAAGTTAGCGCAGAAGACAGTCTAGGTAAGGAAGAAGTAAATAGGCGAAAATGCTACTAAAGGAATTAAAAGGAAGTGAAGATGATATACAAGAAGCAAACTCCTTAAATGCAGATATCACAATAGAGGAGATAGAAAGAGCAATTGCAGGAAAATCTAACACCACTTCAGTGCAAGACATTCTAAGCTATGAATTTTTTTAAAACGTTCCACACTCTACGCATAAAATCATGGCATCCCTTTTCAACAAAGTCTGGCACACAGGAAAGATTCCACAAACATGGAAGGTAGCAGCGGTAATCCCTATACTAAAACCAGATAAGAAAGCTCATTATGTCAGCTCATACAGACCAATATCACTAACTTCCCAACTAGGGAACATTTTGGAAACCATAGTTAACAACAGAATAAAATTTCATCTAGAAAAATACAACTTATATAGAGCAACGCAGGCAGGATTTAGAAGTCACCATAGCATAGTAGATCAACTACTTAAACTCGAACATGAAGTCAAAATAGGATTTTAAAAGACTGAAAAAACAGTAGCAATTTTCTTAGATGTGGCAAGAGCTTGTGATGAATGCTGGAGAGAAGGTGCCCTACACAAGATTACGAAAATAGGCACAATAGGCAGGGCATTTAATTATTTATAAAACTTCCCAAGAGAGATTTTTTACACTGCAAATAAATAATGAAAGATCAGAATTATTTGAACACCAAGATGGTATCCCCCAGGGCTCGGTGATCTCCCCAACAATCTTTACAGTTATGGTGAATGAACTCGGAGAAGAATTTAAAGATTTAAAAATTAGTCTACCCCAATTTGCAGATGATGCTGCAATATGGAGAAGTGGTACAAATCTACCATTCCTGTATAAAACAATGCAAAAACAAACAGACAAGGTGTCAGAGTGGATGAACACTTGAGGATTCCATTTAAATGCCAAAGAAATAGTATGAATGATCTTTAGTAGAGGATGGATAGCTAAAGATGGTATAATTGACATAAAAATAAATGAATAAACAGCATGCACTGCCAAAACGAGTAGGTTCCTAGGAATGATGTTAGACCAACAACTTAACTGGAATCATCTCATCTCAACCCGTAACTCGTCATGGGTCGTAGGGGTGCCATGGTGAAAGCATCAGCAGACAGGGTCCTCCACTGCTCTCGCAATGCGTACAAGTGTAGAAAAACCGTGTCCTGCAGATTCTTTGATGTTATCAGCCCAGGATTTTCTTTGCTTTCTTCTTCTCCGTTTACCTTCGACTTTTCCCTGGAGAATCGTTTTCGAAAGGGAGTCACGACGAGTTACATGCCCAAACCAGCCAAGCTTTCGACGTTTCACTACTGACAAAAGTGGTTCTTGGTGGCCTGCATAGGTGTTTATTTTCTCTCTAACATAGACATTTGTTTTGTGCTCTTTATAGCAAATGCGCAAAATTCTTCTATAACATTTATACTCGAAAGCCTGAATCCTTCGCTCCGTATCTGGAATATGCACATAGAAAAACTAGTAGAAAGCAGCAGGGGACTAATAAATATTCTAAAATAGATAAAAGGTAACGGATGGGGAGCCAGCAACAAGACTATGATCACATTTTACAAGGCATTGATAAGAGGTAAGCTGGACTACGCCAGCATAGTCTATAAATCAACTGCCCCAGCAATAAAAATAAATTAGATTTAATCCAAAATCAAGCACTGTCAATAATAGCAGGAGTGTCAAAAGGAACATCTGTGGAAGCACTAGAAGTAGCGTTGGGTATCATGCCATTGGAACTACGAAGAAAGGAGCTGAGACTAAACTACTGGGCAAAAGTGATAAAAGACACTGCACACCCAGCGCACAAAACTTATGACAAAAATAATTCAAACATAGAACACGTACTACTTGACCACAATAAATACCCTGCTGGGTGGAAAACGATAGAAGAATTAGATCATTACCAATACATATACAATATAATAAACAGTAGTAGTCAATATAAAGGAAAAATCCCACCATAGGAATTAAAAGTACCAAAAACTGACTCCCACCTCACTGAGATCATTAACAAATCTAAAGCTAAAGACTCTAGCTTAATAAAAGGGAAAGCACTAGAGCACATCAAACAGTACGTAGAAAACAGCTTAACTATATATACAGATGGGTCTAAAGATGACGATAAACAACTAGGAGCAGGAATAGTGATACCAAAATGCAAAGTAACAAGAAACACATCTATCTTCATGGCAGAATTAGTAGCAATACTCAAGTCTTTAGAAGTAGTTAAAGAGAACCCATCACAGACAGTAACAATTCTCACGGACTCACTCTCAATAACAATAACAGAAATGAGAGTTGCAGGCCCGATATAGTAGAGGAAATACTACAGATAAATACATACCTAAATTCTGTTGGATGCAAAGTCACATTAGCTTGAATTCCATCTCATGTTGGCATAACAGAAAATGAACTCGCTGACAAGGAAGCCAAGCTGAGAAGAAACAGTAATAAAGTAATTGAAACAGGGTTAGAGAGATTCGAAATAAAGAGTCTCAGAGCAAGGACAATAACCAAATAATGGAGAATAGCTTGGGACCAGAAAACAAATGGAAGACATGCATACTAGCTTTTAAAGAAAGCAAATAAAAAATGTCAAATAAAAGACGACTAAAAATACCAGCACATAAAAAAACTACTCCGGCTCAGATTAGGAACCGGCTACTTTAGAATCGAGGAACCCATCTGTGAAGAATGTTACGAAACTAATACCATTAAACACTTCTTGATAGAATGCTAAGAAATAAATAATTTAAAAAATAAATAAATAAAAGTTACAAAAACACACAAATAGTAATACGTCTTACAAAGAGAAAAGACAAGGAAAACCTACGTTGCGGCCACAAGGCCTTCGTCAGGGACAGACAAACAAGAGACATGAGGGAAAGAAAGTGAGAATTAAGTGGAGAACATGAAACTATAGAAATAAGAGACAAAATACTCCCTTAAGTTTTGTCACATGTTGGAGCAAAGATGGCTGCCACAAAACCGGAAAGCAGAAGTGGATAGTACATAAAGCAAAACATAAAATAATAATAAAAACAGGAACTGGAAAACAGAGTGAAAAAAAATAATTTTTAAAATTTAAAAAAATAAAAATCAACTAAAAAAAAAATATATATATATATATACTATATATACAATTTATTTTATTTCATTTATTACATTTTATTTTTATTTTATTTTATTTTTTATTTTTTTAAATTATTGATTTATTGATTTATTATTTTTTTACGTTTAAAAATAAAAAATTTTTTGGTCAATTTCATGTTACATTTTTTTACTTTTTAAGCTATATACTGCTTGAAAAATAATTTTTGGGTTTTTAGTGCATTAAAAGCGTGTTTAAAATATTTTTTAATATTTTTTAATTTTCTTCTTTTTAGTGTTAGAAAAATTATGCCATACTTAAACAGAAACAATATTTTTACTTATTGTAAATCTGGTCTAAAATTTCTTAAGCGATCTATTTCTTTTAGATGGCTTTGTGCCTGTTAATTTGGTGCAATCAATTTCTTCAATTTGAAGGCCATCTAGAGATCGAACTCGACTTTCCCTTGATTCATAATTGTATAATTTTATAATTTGGATTGCTTCCCGTGATTTAGCTAGACACTTGTTTGAGTACTGTCCTGTTTTATGCATAGAAAAAAATAAAGCCCACCATGTACTTTTGAATTTTTAATTAACTTGATTATGGCCCCTGATTTGTTTACATTTCTTTATGAAAAACTTTAATTACTCATAATGCCATAATTACAGTATTAAATTATTACATAATTGACTGATTATTGTATTGTCATCGGGAATACACAACTATGTCAAATATTTTTTCTTTGCGCTTCTTACGGAACCTGGTGATCTCACTGTAATCAGTGAAATCTACACCAGCAGTCACATGCTATTGCAGTAACGGTTTATCGTGGCAATTTGTTTTACGTGATGAAGGTGCCAGCCCCACACTCAAACTCATACTAGACGCCGTGTGCAACATATCTCAGGTGGCAGTAGTAGTCCTTAACTTTCTATGTCTATTCAGAGAACCCCCCCCCCCCCCCCCCCCCAGAGAACTACACGGGGCAGCAATAAATGTGCTGGCGAAATTTTTAATTTTGTTTATCGATTCCATGGTCAGAAATATCTACAATTCCTGGAAGTCAGTGGCGTATCCTGGTAATGCGAGCTAGGCGTGCTGCTACTTAAAATGAATATGTACGCCTACTATTTAACTTCTTCCCCTCTTAATTTAAAAACCAACTATATTCAATGACGCAACGATAGTTATTAGGGGTATATGTCAACTATCTCCGAAATACTAATTAACTTACAACTTTAAACTCACTGTCACTGTAATAATCTGCATTCCCGGCAACTAACAAAAATTAATCACAAAAAACACTGGACGGACACAACCGATTTTTACACCTCGAGAGCTGCAGGGCCACCGCACGCATGTTCGCATTGTATTTACGTATCTGGCCATGACCCCGATCCAATCAAACCAGTGTTCATACGTGAATCCGAAAGGTGCCGCACGCATTGTGACGGAATTACCCGAGAAACTTCGGGCGATTGCTACTAACCAATTAAAAACTGCACTATAAAAAGCGTCTGGGGAAACTGAAACTAGATTATACTCGTAGATTCTATGCGGGAAAATCCGTTATCCTGGTGCATGCGGTCCGAAAGCAGAACATTAGAAGAGAAATATTTTATAGAATAATAAATTAAATTTTTATTTTCCTTCGGGCATAGGTGTGCGCAGCACGCACAGCACACATAGAGAATACGCCACTGCTGGGAGTGTATTCTTATGGAAAGCCGTGCACTTGAGTTCCAGCACTGTTACTCTTCTAATCTATTTTCCAAGGAACGAAATGAATATAACTACTGATAAGGTACTGTGTCTATCCGGTCGCTCTGTCCATCATGTGACGGAATTTCGTAATGACCTGTTCGTTGTCTAAATGTTTATGTTCACCTGAATGTTACGTGGGATCAATATAGCGATGCTCTAACAATAACAGAGCGGGTTCTACAATAAGTAAGAGTATCATAGACGATCAACAAATAAAGAGGAAAAAGTACATTCCTGTAGCTGTAACACATTGCATGCACCAAACCGGGCAAAGGGACATAACTATTTAAATGCAGTTTACAAAACATTATCTACCTTGATTTAATTACTTTTGTTGTTCATTTTATTGCTGGATTTTATTTTAAAAATCTTAATCGATTAATCCAATTTCTTTAATCAAAGATTAATCGCTCAATTTCGAACAATTTAATAATTTAAAAAATCATAAATATCGTTTTCTTAAAGTCACTAAACACATTTTATTTTACATGTTATAAGGCAGTATCCTAGGGAAAGTATTAGGAAAATACTGACAAGTTACATCCAAACCATTTATTATTATTGACCATACTTGGCAAATTCCATATCTGTGACGAGAGGTTATTTTAGTGTGTAGGATAGAAGACAAGTAGGTGTATCAGATGATACCAGGATAGTGCCAGATAAGAGACTGGTCTTAAAAGAAAAAACCCTATTCTCAGAAAAGAGTAATGGTGTATCGAGGTCATAGGTTAAGTCAGGCTGTACAGATACACTAGGTGAGATGGTAATGTGCAATCCTAGATATCTGTGTGCCTTCCCTCGAAGACCCACCTAAGACTAAAGCTATCTGGGATAATTAAAAATCCAACCAGAACTTTGAACCAACAAAAATGATTCAATTAAGACTATGGAAACAATTATTAGATTTATTTACGTACATGATCTTTCTGACCTTCTGTAAAAAATACAAATAGAATTATAAAATAAAATAAAATAAAATTCAATTGCACTATTTATATTTACACAGATTATTCAATTTAATTAGTAAAGTCCATCTTTCTTGGGTAATCTGGATTCTTGATGAACATGTTCCACAATGAAACAGTTAATAAACTCTGTCTCTCTCTCTCTCTCTCTCTCTCTCTCTCTCTCTCTCTCTCTCTCTCTCTCTCTCTCTCTCTCTCTCTCTCTTGTATTAGCTTTGAATTAGTCCTTCACTATTCTTGAATTAGAATGTCAAATAGACTGAAAATGACGTCATTAATCTTTGGGCTTATACCCTCAGTCTAGAATTCGTCATACAATTAGTCTCTGGTATAGTTGTTGCGGTACAATATGTAATATGAAGCAGCCCTGATTAGAGCTACTTATCTTGAATGCTCCCACTTCAGGATTCTGTCAGCATAAGTTGAATTGAGCAAACCCCACAGCTGCGGGTTCCCCAATAAGTTGAGATGACAATGGTTGTGGCCTCACTCATACACAGTGGGCTCTTAAACAACAAAATAATCCAATAGCAGATTATGACTCACAGGAGTAGTATGACACTCAGGGCAGGATATGACCTGAAACATATTATTACCTAGGTAGTATCGTTCAACTATCTCGTTATCCAGACAGAAGGTATAGTGAGTTCAGACATAGCTGAGGTATACCCTATTAGACAGTATAAGTCATAAATAACACTATTAATCCAAATACTTGCACACTATTCCAGTAAACACACTTTTACATGTATGTCCATAATTGGCTTCATAACAAACACATAGGCCGTATGGTAAACATTGTGTGGTATCTCAAACGATACAGAAAATCAAACCTTTACAAGCATTCCTTCCTCCATTTTGGATAGTCCAGTCCAGGCAGCATAACATTTTTAAAAAGCTTTCCGAAAACAATTGTCTCAATCCATTCGTTCTAGTGATTTAATACACAAATAAATTAAACTAACAGGCTGAGGTGCCTTCCAAGAATGGTTCACTGAGATTCTACACACACGTAACCACTTCCATAAAGCACAAATAGATAATATATTTACATATATGTAGTTAATTAATATCTCGCTTACCCTCAATCTCAAACAGACCGGCTTTCAAGAATTATATCAGTCTGCTCACACATATGCAGGTGGCAATGAAGCTTGTGGTAAATGCTGCTCTCCGTGTCTGCAGTTTTTTAGTTTCGCGGCAAATGTGTCCTTCTGTCGCTCCATTCAGCTTTACATAGGTCAGTCTCTACTGTGTCGGATAGCATCTAGGCCGAAGTATTTTCATTCACGCAAAAAATTGTAGGTTTAGGTAAAGTGTGCTCCTATGCAAAATCCAAAATAAGTCTGGAGTCCGTATTTCTGAACGGATTTCCTCCATCTTAAGCTTATTTTACTCATATGAGTGAGCTCTATCCATTGAGATATCTAACTTATTCTACAGTTTATCCGAATTTTCACTGCTGCAACCGAAACAGAGAAAAACACAACATGGTTCATGCTCCACTGTCTTCTATTCACAGTTACTTCTGCTCTACACCACAACCAGTAAAAATATAGATATCTGCCTAAAGCTAATGATCTCTATTATCAAACCTGGTCCTTCTTTAACGAGGTACTCCATGTATATTCGCACACTGCCTTCCGAAATATTTCCAACATCTACACTTTCGTTGTCTCCATGTTGACTAGCCTAGCATATCCCGACACTACGTGTACCAAGCTAGCGTTTCATTGGTCAGTTACTTCCACGGGTGTTGCGCGATGTATAATTTTCAATGATCGCTGAAATATGATTCAGACTTCACTACAATATCACAAACCTCTAATACAGCAAATGCTCTCGCATTTAAGCACAACAATATAAACATAGCTAAAACTGAATAAATGATTAAAACCTGTTTTATCAATTATTAGGTTTTAAAATTTTAACCAATCATTTAATCGTTACAAATCCTAGCCCTACTTTATTTATTTTTTTACCTGTGGTTATTAATTCCTAATTATGTTCTAGTTTAAATTGTTTAAAGCTTCTTCAATAGGTTGAGACGAGCAAACGGGAGGGAGAAGGAGCGAGAGCGAGCGAGCGAGAGAGAGAGAGAGAGAGAGAGAGAGAGAGAGAGAGAGAGAGAGAGAGAGAGAGAGAGAGAGAGAGAGAGAAATAGAGAACAGTACAAAGAGGATGATAAGAGTTAACCTGTTTTGAAAAAAACTGCTATTTATTTGGAAACTAAGTGACACTATTATCAACTTCCAGTGACATACATTGATCACCCGTATGACAAACTTCAAACCAGTGAATCAAGCCAACACAATGTCTGTGTGATAATGAATCATTGTCACTTTAACGACTATTATCTTAAAGACACCTACAAAATTATAAATAAAAGCGTCAACATTCTTGTCGTCCACTATTCCATATGTTAGCATTGTTACTACCCAGGTCAGCTCATTTAGGAGTTTGTTTCTGGTGGTATACTAATACAGTCATCATCATCATCATCACCATCATCATCATCATCATTTTACTTTGCGAGCCCTACGGAGCATGAAGCCACCACTACAGCTGCGGCTTATCCTCTTGCAGGAATTCTGCACCAAACAATTACATGCTCTTGTGGTATATGTAGCAATTTGTTTCAAATGATGGGGTTCATCATACTATTAGTGTGAGGGGCGCATATTCGGGGTGCTCAGTCTTGGAAATTGCTCCCCCGCGGGTAGCACTACTAAGCAATTATTTTTAATTATCATTTTCTTATTGTTCCATATCAAGCATACAACCACAGCTGCAGGTGGTCCCGTTGCAGGAAGCCTGCACCAAGCATCACATGTTCTTGCAGCGGTGGTTTCTGTAGTACGTTGTTTTACATAATGCTGCTACCAGCCTCATGCACAACCTCATATTAGTTGCCTTCTACGACATGCCTGAGTGAGCATAAGTCCTATTCTTTTTTCGTCTTATCATGGACCCCGGGGATCTACACGGGACTAGGTAAGTATTTGTCATCACCAACTCCCCAAGGAGCATAGGCATTTAACAAACTAATACCAATGTGACGAAACGTCTGAACATGTCCTTTTATGTAATCTCTCACCCCTTCAGCCCTCCGGCTGTATCCTTTCTTTTTCTTCATTTTTCTCACTCATCGCTTTTATTTGGCATAAATCATGCCTTTTCATTCGTTATTTCTACTACTTTGCTCTATGCTGGACATAGCATAGTGAAGTCTCTAACATGCCACTGCCCTATGGCAGTATTTGCTATGGGAGTAATGCGTATCTTATTGTTTCACACTTCACTCCCAGACTGTTGTTACGATTCGCCAGGTTTGGTGACCCGGCCAGCGATAATATTTTATCGCATAATCCGTCTGACCACATGTGGAAACGTGGCCGTCAAACATTTGACCCCATTGGGAAGCGACTGATCGTGTCGACACAAGCCGGTATTGTGATCAGATGAAAGAAGACCACACGGGCTGTCCAGACCTCTGTCTGGCGTAGGCACGCAGATTATTCTGATAAACAGAGGTGTGCTGGAAGTCTTAGGTAACGATATGACATCACAGTGTAAGAGGCCACGCGAGTATATTAAATTTAATATTTTCAAATACGCGTGGGATGAGTAATGATAAATTTCCCCACCCAAACAGTGCTAGATAGATTTGATTGGTTCGCCAGAATCTACAAGGATTTGATTGGAACTTTCGGCGGAAACACAGCTGGGATTTGAAACTAAGGATTGTGAGATATAATCTAACAAAATCGGAGTCACAGCACACAACACTGATTGACTGCATCGCAGTATCAACTAAACACCTCCTACAGGCCAGAAGAAAGAGGATACGACTTACAACTATAAGTACCAGATCGAGTACTGGGCAACTTTGGAATTCACAAGTAAACCCGAAACTTTAATACAAGACTAGAAAATTGAGAATTCTATCACAAGAAGTTATAAGAGGAATTATAGATTTCCAGGCCAAGTATTTCACCCGTCATAAGAGGAACTATAGATTTCCAGACCAAGTGTCTCACCCGTCATAAGAGGAATTATAGATTTCCAGACCAAGTGTTTCACCCGTCATAAGAGAAATTGCTCAGACTTAAGTGATTTTAACAGCATCTAACTACAGGGCTGTGGGTCCATTCTAAATCTGTGCCTGGAGACGTGTGTATTCCCAAAATTCTGGATTCGTGGTTACAAGACATCAGACTTAAGTACTGAAGTTCCTACGCCACTAGTGTGAGAGAAGAGTATCACCACCACCCGCCTACAGTGGATGAAGTACGTGAAGAAGTGTACTCATCACTGTCGTAGATTTTTTGATAGGAAATTAAGACTTTGCTTGGTCCCTTCTGAATAGATAGAATCAGTGATAGCTGCAGTGAGAGTTAATACAGAAATAGATCTTTCCACGAGTGCAGTGGTAGCGAATCAATAGAACGGTCCCCTGGGAAAAGACAAGATTCTTCTCTCTCTCTCTCTCAGGCCTATCTTCTACGACACTTATGTACGAGTCGGACAGACTATTGACAACATATGCTAATATGTAATAAACATACCACTCACGTGCACACACACCAGTGACAACAGGTAGACACACCGACGTGGGAAGACTATCAAAATGATTACATATATATATTCTGAACGAGCTGACCAACACGCTGCTTTTAGTTTCAAAGGGAAGTTTTTATTTATCAGCTAAAAATTTCCTCACAACACATAAAATTCATCAAGAAAAGAAAATAAACATATACACGTGGTCAAAGCAATAATCAATGAAATTGCTACAAGAAATATTAGACCCCAATATGATCTCATCCCCTCAAGGTAAGCCCACAGTCCCGTTATGAGTAAAGTGAAAGCCAGGAGATTCAATGATACATATGAGTTTGTCTAATAATTTTTCTTTCTTTCCTCGTAAACAAATATGAACCGACTTAGATGTAGTAGGTTTTAACCTGAGGGAAGTCAAAAAAATATTCTTGCATTGACAACAAGTTTCATAAATGGAATTTCAAACATGGGTGAACTTCACATACCTCACACCATCTACTTTCACTCGGTTCTTTCATCAGGGCCCTGTACTAATTACATACGTGATGTAGCTTGCCGTCTGGCGCAACCTTGGTAACATTCACACCCTGTGTCTGTTCTGTCGTTCAGTGAAGCGGATTCCAGCTCTACAGAGTGGTTTGCTGGTTTTGGTTTTTTCTCAGAAATTTCTCCGGGGAGCATCAGCTTCAGGCGTCAGCTATTTCAGACTAAAGTTAGTGTATCTTGACTCACGAAGTAAGAATTAGGGTTAAGCGAACACACAATGTCAGAACACGAGGTTTCCCTAAATTAGGAAAATGACCGGTGGACAGCTTCTCTCAACAGATAATCAGGGTTCACCACACATTTGGTCAAAAAGATGTCGGAAAGTTTAATGCTATGAATAATGTTACTTGCCACAAGGGCTGTACTTTAGAATATCGTTTCTGGAAGGACTAATTCAGGCACACTGGGCCCGTTATTTCAGTTCACGTTAAAGTTCTTGAAAAGCTTACGACCAAGTCTTTAAGGGAAAAGTTTTTTTTTTTTAGTCTTCACAGGATAGGTTCATCAGTACGTAACGCTGGTATAGTTAGGTTACCACAGAAATCTCTGTATAAAGAAACATATATATGAAATATTTATACATCCTATGTTTAAGGGTATACTTATATTTTAACTGCGGGCGTAAACCTTAACTTATCATTTAACACCTCCCGTGAAATAAGTTATAGTCATAAATTAATCATCATGAATTAGAGATATATATAAATATATTCTCGTCCCGACTCATGAGACATCTAGTCTAGCAGTTATAAGTTAGTTTGAAAATTATGTTCTCGTCTGATTATTTAGCAGTTAAATTAAATTTAGTAATAGCCGACTGAATTTAAGCTGGAAATATAATTTATCCTGCTTTCCACTGAGACACGTCACTAGAAATTAATACAGACTTATAAATTATTCGCTCTGCACCAGATCTACCTAGAGAAATAAATAGCGATTTAGCACTTATAAACACTTCACAAAATACTAGATATACTAGATAATAATATATGATACCTCAAACACAGAATTCCTAAGAACTAAACCACTTCGATCAAACTAAAGGCCATCTCTTTTAACAGAGATTTTTTAGAAATCGAACGAGGCTTGTTCTAGTCTTGACTGCGAAGTTACTGAGTGATAATGAAATCTAGCTCATTCTAGTATATATGAAAACCCAGACAAAGAGATGAACGTTTATTTCGCAAAAAACGAAATAATCTCCCCTTTCTCATAACAACTACGTAACTAGAAGAGGCTGTCGTAAACTGCCACTTTCTGCGTGTCAGTTGCGAAATCTCAGACAACCTGTCTCCAATGCAGGGCAGTTTTCACACTACAGCTGACCATGGCCCACAGTGAGCGCCGTGTCAGTTTGGGATTTTTCAGACAAATGTCTGAATACTGACCGGTGCAGATGTAAAGTATCACACCTCACCCGGACTGATGCCGAGAAGAAGCTCGCGCGCTCGGTGAGAATGTAGACGATTGTCTACGTCCTATGTTCAGCGAACCGACTTATCACGCCTTCTGACGCCCTGCAGCCCTGACATCTACGTAATATCGTCCTAGCGCGATTCTCAGTTTTGAGAAAGAAACAGGTAAAGTTTGCGAATACTGAAGAGAAATATTTTTCGCACCCGAGTGATGCGAAAAATTCTGGAAAAACAAGTACGGAAAGATAATAAAATAAAAGGATTCGGGTGAGAGAATAGGAAGAAGATCTAGGTAATTTAATGATCAAAACCCACGTGACAATCACCAAAAAGAAGTGACGGAAAACACGGCTGCAGGACTCATCTGGAGTTAAGTTGTGTGTAACAGGCTACAACAAAAATACGGACAATATTAGTCACGCCCTACCAAAGCCTCAATGAGGAAAAATTTAATATAACTTTCACCCCCTTTAATCCTTATTTTAACTTGTTGAACTAATTGACTATTAAATTTGATGTATGTTATTTTAAACTAAATAATAATAGTTGATTCAGTTTATTTGTATGAAAGCAAAGATATGAGCCAATTTTCCTATGTATATATATATATATATATATATATATATATATATATATATTTATTTATATATATATATATATATATATATATATATATATATATATATATATATATATATATATATATATATATATATATATATATATATATATATATATATATACTGAAGCACATTAAAAACGCACCACTATTATATATACTGATGCCGAGAAGCTGGCAAAAAAAAGTGTGGGAATGGATTTTCCCCGTGTTTGCCATGAGGCAGAGAGCGAATGGCTGCTGGAATGGAAAGTGCAAGATTCAACCCACGGGTGTGTGTACAGACTACATAAAAACGATGAAAGTTACACGTGCAACACGATTCCCAACAGCTATGACCCTGAAAATGTGTACGCGTTCTGGCAGTATAATAATAATAATAATAAATTCTTTAAGCGCCAAACACGGCGCATAAGGCAGAAACCAGTGCTCTCCAGGTTGCTCGTTGTGACGCCACTCCTCTTAGCTCTTGCACATTATTTAGGCCCAACGTTCTTCCTTCTCTTATTATTGTTCTTCTGAGTGTTTCTTTTGGTCTTCCTTTTTTCCGCTTACCCTCAGGAACCCAAGTGAGCGCCTGTAGTGGTATTCTGTTGTTTTGCATTCGTAGGACATGACCGATATATGACCATCGTCTTTTCCTTATATAGTCGGAGACATATTTCTGCCTAGAGTCTTCTCTTATTTGTCGATTAGTCTTGAATTCTTTCCAACTGATGTTCATGAGTTTTCTAAGACATTTGTTCTCGAATGTATTCAGCTTGTTCTCCAATGATTTTGTTATTTTCCAACTCTCACAGCCGTATGTTAACACTGAGATAACATTTGAATTAAACAGACGAAGCTTGGTATGTATATTCAATGATCGTAATTTCCAAATGTTAGATAATCTATTGAAGGCGCTAGCTGCCAAAGCAATTCTAGTATGGATTTCTCTTGTTGTGTCACCATCCTGAGTCATTTTACTGCCTAAATAATTGAAACTTTCAACTTTCTGTAGTTTTTCCCCGTTCAAGATGATATCAAAGGTCTCGTTAGAAAAGTTCATAGCTTTAGTTTTAGAGGCATTTATTTGGAAACCAATTTTAACCGAGAGATGACACAAATTATTTATTGCTTCTTGGGATTGTCTTGGTGTTGAACTTAAGAATGCTACATCATCTGCGAAATCCAGGTCCCCCAGGAATTTTCCATTTGTCCATTGTATACCCAATTGTTCATTGTGGGTATAGTTTCTCATAACCCAATCAATAGCTATTCCAAAAAGTAGTGGTGACATATTACAGCCTTGTTTCACCCCTGTTTCTACTGTAAACCATTCTGTATTCCCTTTATTTGTTCTAACACAACATCTTGCATTGTCATATAGCGCTTTGATTATATTCACATATTTTGTTGGAAAACCATAGATTGTAAGTATCTTCCACAATGATGGGCGGTGTAGACTATCAAAGGCTTTTTGAAAATCGACGAAGGTGATAATAAGTGGCGATTGCCTTTCCACTGATTCTTCTATAATTGTTCTTAGTGTGAATATTTGATCAATACATGATCGTTTCGGCCTGAAACCCGCTTGTTCTTCTCTGATCTTTTCGTCAGCATGCAATTTAAGTCTTTCTGGCAGTATACTCGGTATAAAAAGGCCGTTGAGACAAAACACCCAGTACATGTGCTTGAAATGCCACGACTATCTGAAAACGACCGCCAACGAGCCATTGGTATGTTGGAGACCGGAATGAGCTCGCGGGCCATTGCCAGAAGGATGAATTGCCACCACAGCACTATTGTACGTCTCAATGAACGTTACGGAACCACTGGCAGTGCCCGGGATAGACTTCGGAGTGGCCAACCACGAGTTACTACCCCTGCGCAAGATCGTCATATTGTGCTGAGTCACCTAAGGAATCGTACTCTCCCGGCAAGTCAAACAGCAAGAGCAATAGTGGGTAGACATGGGCAAGTCTCTCGAATGACAGTCATACGACGACTCAGAGATACAGGCCTTACTGCAAGACGACATTATGTTGGGCCAAACTTGACTCACAGACATCGTTAGCAGCGCCTGCAATGGGCAGAGCAACATATCAGATGGACTAGACTGCAGTGGAATGCTGTCCTATTCACAGACGAGAACAGATTCAACATATCCTTTGCAGATGGACGTATGCGGAATTAGCGACGGTGTGAAGAGCGCTTTGCAGATTGCTGTGTCAACCGATTTCGAGGTGGCAGTATTCACATTTGGGGAGGATTCAGTTTTCACCATCGCTTGCCTCTTCACGTCTTCCGTGGAAATGTTAATGCTGTGACATATCGAGATGAGGTTCTGGATGCACTGGTTGCTCCTGCGTTCACAATTTATCCAGACTTGCAGCTTCTCCAGCAGGATAATGCACGTGCATTTTTTTGTATTTTTTGTTTTCTCCCTTGCCTGCACAGAATGCAATGAATTTCATAACAATCAAATCTACAAATTAATGACCAGCATGGATTCATAGGAAAATGAATAAAGATTCCAAATATGTAAACTTGTACACACTTATATTTACATTTCACACTCTGTTCCTGGATTATACAGGTGGTGCGTTTTTAATGTGCTTCAGTATATATATATATATATATATATATATATAGATATATAGAGAGAGAGAGAGAGAGAGAGAGAGAGAGACAGACAGACAGACAGAGAGAGCCATTACTTATAAGAGGGCATTCGTTGGATTATTCCAACTGGGGGTTGACGGGCTAGAATCATAGCATAACCCCTTCACAAAAGGCGACGGACCAGATAATAAGTTAACAAATTTGTTCGGCCCTTAAGCAGTGTTTTGTTCTTGACTTCTGGGAATATTTTGTGAAGGCTAGCCTAAGGTAGAAAAGTCATTACTCTTCTATCTACATCTTTGCCAAGAGTATTCTTGCGCGAAGATAGATACCTTGGACGACCTACTTTTAGATACGCTTGCGTCGTGACCATTAGTGGACCACAACTGCAAAGCAAGGGGAGGCAATCCCGTGACAACCAAGTCTTCTTGTTCCGTGCCATCATCTCAAAGTCTTTCCATGTTTTCTTCATCCTGTGATTGCATGGCTTACTACACTACCATTTATACGTGTTAGAATATAGAAATAACAGACGTAAAGCAAATAAGGCGTTTTCGCACAAAACGCAGGGTCATTAAAGTTCAGTTGGCAGTCACGACGAAGAGAGACAAAGATAGTGCAGTCCCAGGGAAAATATTGAATGCGTGTTTTGAATGGAAAATTTTGTGAAGTGAGAGTTGCTATTTTGGTTTTTTTTTCCGTTGTTTAGAGAGAGAGACGTGTGGAAAAAGTCGAAAAGCTGAGAAAACGTGTGCAAATGTAGATAATTGTACCGTGTGAAAAAAGAAAGCATCGTGTGAAAATTGGCGGGGAAAAAGAAGAAATAGTATAAATAGGAGAGAAGTGCGAGAAAGGTCAGTGATTTCAGGATTTATGATTCCAATGATTCCATGATTTTGGACTTTTGAGGATTTTATAAATAGTGTTAAGTGAACTTCGTCTTTGAGAATATCAAGACAAGTTTTTAAGTAGACAAGTTAGTATATTATTCTATTGGATATATATATATATATATATATATATATATATATAATAATATATATATATATAATATATATATATAAATATATATATATATATATATATATATATATATATATATATATATATATATATATATATATATATATATATATATATATATATCATTGTGGATATATAAATGTTCCTCTTGGATAACCAAACATCATTGTGAAATTTACAGTGTTTGCCTAATGACATCAATAAACTCTAATTGAATTTTCTACAATTGCTGTGTTACAGTTGGATTATTTGAAAACCATTATACGAGATTGCTTATCACTAAACATAAAGGGAAGAATGAATCTGGGAAGAAAAAAATGAGCAAAAGTTAAGAATCTCCATCTCAGGCGGAAAGCCTGTAGCACTTGAATAACAACAACATGAAAAGGATTAACTCCAATTGAAAATAACATCAATATAACTACTTGCACATTTAACTGACGCGGGCACAATCCCTTTCATGTCCGTCTCTCTTCTCCATGTGTTCTTTGGTCTTCCTCTACCTCTCTTAACCTGGGGATTCCATAGCAAGGACTGCCTTGTAATGCTATCAACAGGTTTCATCAATGTGTGTCCTATCAAGCTCCAGCGTCGTCTTCTCATCACTTGTTCCACTGGCACTTGTCTGGTTCTTGTCATCAGTTCCACATTGGTGATCTTATCGTATCCTATTAAGCATTATATTCTACGCGAGCACCCATTTATGAATGTCTGTAGCTTTTTTTGGTTGTTATTTTTGCTGTTCTCCGTGTTTCAGAGCCATATAATTGGTATTTGAGTTGAAAGTTCTGATTTGTGTATTGGACCTGATTTCTTGTGATCTCCATATGTTTCCCAGTGCAATTAAAGCTCATCTTGCCTTGTGTATTCTAATTTTGATATCATTGCGTATGCCTCAAACTTTGTCTATATTGCTGCCAAGGTATTTGAATGATTCTACATCTTGAAGTTGTGTTACTTCCAGTACAATATTATTTTCGTTTGCTTCTTTTATTCTCATTATCTTTGTTTTCTGCCTATTGTCGTAAATTTATTTTGAGAGAATGAGTCTTAGAAATAGTAGTCCGGTTTGAGTGGAGAATGGTGGTGAAAGGCTCAGTGATAGGAAAAGGTTAGCGAGTAAATAGTTGATTCTCCACAGAGTGCTGGAGGAGAGTAAAGACAGACTTATTTACGACAAATCGTTTCTCTCAATCTTCTCTTCCACTCTCCTGGTCAAACAATTATTTGCCAGTTTTCCAGACACACATCTGCGCTCACACCGATTTGGTGCTTCAGACACACAGACGACGTGGATACAACTATCTTAAACAAATATGAGGGATTTGGGCCTTGGTAGTCCAACACAGTACTATATATGTTTATGCTGTTTATTAGCATTAAACTCAATCACAACATCCAACAGGTGTTACATAAAAAGTATCATAAGTACCGAAAAATACAATTAACAAAGTGAGGAGGGGGGTAAAGAAGATTGGTATCGACTAAACCCTTCCCGCTTATTAGACAAAGGTAAACCCAGTCCCAAGATAGATAGTTATCAGGAACACAGGTAATGTAACCTAACAATGAAGTTAATTTCTCTGAAAGAGGTGTTACAATATTAGGTATGGTGGTAGACTAAAATACTGTTATCCCAATTGTGTCTTCCCTTTACTAAGCAAAGAAAAAAAAGGGGGGGATGAAACAGAGTTAACAAATTATCCCACTTAAAGGAACAATGCCGGGTATACAGAAAAACGTATTACCCGGTAGGCAGTTGACAAATGGTTTCTGCAAAAATAAATCTCCTGTCATTCATACACTCTGTGAGGATCCACACTCATATACACCACACACTTACCGATTGCGGCATCAGACAATCCATAGAATTAGGTACACAATAATTAAACTCTAGACATGTGAAAACTGTCTAGTCCTTCTATGTCCCGCCCCAGATATTGCGAGGTTTCACTGAGAGCAAATATTCCCGCTTATCGCCGGACTTGAAGTTCTAAGAGTTTCTTGTTTTTTATTATAAAGAAAAGAAAAATGATGAGGCTCGGTCACAGTCAAATCGGTATTCTCTCACATTTAGAGCCGTACATAAATTATTGCTACTGGCACTGTTCATCTTCCAGTTTATCTCACAGATTGAAATTTAAATTTGATGATAATATTTTAAATGTTCTTGGGTAGGCTTTCCTTCATGTAATTATGACCGCTAGGCCGCACCGGACCGCCACAAGATTAAATTTAAAAAAATGTCTCATCAAACTGTCTGGAAGTTTAAGAACCGAGTATGGAAACTCTCTGTATGATTTATTAATAATGCTGGGATCGCAAAGGTGATCATTCTAGAGAAAAAGATATAAAACCCATGACAATCATAATCATACTTCAAAAATCAAATAATATTCTTAACGCGCGATAAATTTACCGTTAAGGCTATTATATATACACTCGCGTATTTAATTATGTATTAAGAAAACACGTCACGAATCTAATGGTTAAAATACACATCTATATATATATATATATATATATATATATATATATGTATATATATATATATATATATATATATATATATATATATATATATATATATATATATATATATATATAGGACTTAACTAAATTTTTTAATTATAAATTCCTTCGCGACTTTAAAAGTTACTTTAACATTTAAACATCTATTATTTTTTTGGAAATGTTATAATAGATATATCATTAAATTTACCACTGGAACTTTGGGATGAGTTTAATTAAATAGGTTAAATAAACACTAAATCCAGTGAAATAAAATGAAAGCACTAGACCACTGATCACTTTAACAAATATATTATACCGTGCACAGAAAAAGAAACACTCCAATGGTAGCCACCAATTTCAGATGGGAATCTAGCAAAATTTCTACGATAGCTAGTGAATCTAAAATCTCTGGCACTGAATGATAGCCTGGCTTTCTAGTGGTCTGTATATATTTAAAATGGAATTAAAGATGAGGGGGACACGAGAAAATTGACACTTTTTTTTATCTCAGGAGACTTTTGGGGATCTGACCGACAGAATAAAGAGAGGTGCCGTCCCCTGGTTTCGTTGCGTCCGATTCGTCTTCGATCGGTTCAGCGCTTAACATAGAGGTGCGAAGATTCCGCCAGGGAACTTGCGTCTCGTTTCCGGGACCACTACTGCTTTTGATGTCTCCCGCTCAACGTTCCTGAAACCACTTCCGTGTCTGTTTGATCCTGGTCGCTACTATCTGTTTGATGAAGGCAACGCCAATCACTGGCCAAGTTAATGAAAATAACTCCATATGATTGCTCCAGCGATGTCCGTGGGCGTAATTTAATCTCTCCTTAAATCAATGCGATGATCAGAATGAACGGTAGATAAACTGTCCACATATTAATCAGCCAACGTGTTGGCCATCTGCGTGGAACAGTTTCATAGCTAATGAGTCCAGGTGAAATTAAATTCCCGTTTGATGAAGAGTTACCAAAATATTCGGTGGCTCTGGTGCTATACGAAGGGGTCGTTACAAAGGGTCGTGCTATAACATACAACGATTCAGGGCCAGCTGAGTTCGTCTGTGACACCTATGAATTTGCAGACAAATTAGCCGCTATCTCTCTGAAAAAATCTCATTTTGTCTTGCACCTGGGACGGTTACGTAACAGAAGTGCAAAGTTGTCTGAAATATCAAGAACGTGAAGCTGTTTAGTCAGCAGTCTACTGGATTCAATTTATGTTGGCTGGGACATGTTTTCATAACTCAATATATAGCCAATAACAAGAGAAATGGTTACAAGAGGCATCCCTGTCGCACTCCAGTTCTTATTTTAGTCAATTCTGTAAGTTGAAGAAATTTGCCAGTCATGTCTTCGTATTTTTTCTTTATTACCCTAATGGTCCTCATGGGGACTCCATAACGCCTCATTAATTTCCAGAGTTATTCTCTGTCTACACTGTCAAATTTATTTTCATAGTCCACAAGTCCAGTGTAAAGAGGTGAGTTCCATTCCCGACTTTATTCCACTATTGTTCTCAGTGAGGCTATCTGGTCTGTACATGATCTGTTTTGTCGAAAATCTGCTTGTTCATCTCTCAGTTGTTTGTCTATTGACTCTATTAATCTCTCCAGGATGATCCTACTTAATACTTTTCTTGGCACTAACATAATCCTCTGTAATTTGTGCACTTTTCTAAACCTCCGTTCTTAGGCAACACAACAAGATAATCTTCCTTCCATTCTACTCGAATTTCTTCTCTCTCCTAGACTTTGCCATCTAGTTTGTATAATATCTCAGTAGAGGTAGCAATATCTGCTTTGATGGCCTCTGCTTTAATGTCATCTGGACCAGCTGCTTTCCCTATTTTCGAAGCTTTATGGCTTTCTTTATTTCTTCCATAGTTGGTCTTTTACAGTTAACTTGTAGCTCCTCTTCTGCAGGCTGGGTGTCTAAGGGATTGTGTGGAGCTGGTATAATGAATAGTTGCTCAAAGTGTTCTGTCTATCTCTTCAATTTGTGTCGTATATTGCTAAGCAAACTTCCATTCTTGTCTTTGATTAGGTCATTGGCTTGCTTGTTTTTCCATGTTAGCTTCTTTGTGCTGTTGAGCAGGTCTTTTATATTTCATTGAAGCTTCCTCTGCCTCTCTTGCCAACTTCCAATATATTTACTCTTGTCTCTTTTAATATTTCGTCGTACCTCTTTGTTCGCTTCTGTATACACATCTTGAACCTTGGCTTAGGAAATTCTGGTCTTGCTTGTGTTTAAATCTGCTGTCTGGACTTTTTTCTGTCTTTGATTTTGAACATCTTGAACCTTGGCTTAGGAAATTCTGGTCTTGCTTGTGTTTAAATCTGCTGTCTGGACTTTTTTCTGTCTTTGATTTTACAGATGGTTTCTGTTGTTATCCATGCTTTGTGCTGGCGTTCTCTAATTCCCAGTACTTCTTCACGTGTCTCATTAAATGTAGTTTTGATGTGTTGCCAGTGGTCTTCTGTATTTCTGTATTCGCTACATCTTCCAGCTGTAGGAGCATTTGGTCTTTGTTGGAGACTGTGACATATATTTACGTCATTAAATAATGATCTAAACTTCTTGTTTATACATATGTGATCAATCTGATCTTCTGTACTATGGTCTGGTGGTATAACTATTGCTGTGTATACTTTTATGTATACATATGCTTCTTCATATAACCTGTACAGTTTTCTCTTGTTAATTCAATGTACCAGCATTCCAAGTGCCAAATATGGAGATGTCCTTAACAGAAAAAAGGTTAGTCAGCAACAAAGACACCTTTCGGTTTTCTCTGTGTTGCATCTTGCGCCTCCTTTTAAGAGAACCTCCTTCTGTCTTAAATGGCTGAGTTTCATTTTCTTTACTTGACCTATCAATGTTGTTTGTTGATGTTTTTGTGGTTTTAAAATTCCTACAACATGGGGTAACTGGCCCATGCCTAACCTACCTTAGACGCATTTAAGACATGCATGGTAGATCACAGTGTTACTATTCTTTGCGCCCCGTTTGGGTGTCAGTAATACACGGTAAATGGCTCACACGAAATGAAATGTAAAGTAAATAACGCAAAGGTGATAATAAAACACAAAAAGAAAAAAAAAAGTTACCCTAAATCCACTAATAACTAGACTTAGGCTGAACAGCGTAGCCTCACTACCGAGATGGTGGATGAGTGGCGGCAAACACAGCTCATCCCCCCTCCCCCCTCTCTCCCAGTTTAAATGCTGGAGTAGAACCAGGAGGGATCACAGGTTACATAGAGATATACTGCAAACTGTTTAAAGGCAAGTTCTGACAAAACAGCCCAATCACCTGCGTGTCTTAACAAATGGTTGCGTGTTCACCAAAGAGCCATTGTGCTGTCTGGGAAGCCTCTACACCCAATCGTATAAGAGGTATCAAATAAGAAAGAAAGAAAGAAAGAAAGAAAAAGTCCGACAAAGGAAAATATGACGCAGTTTTCCTTACTTGGCTTACTTCTCTATTGCTTATATAGTGACATCACTAATTTAGGCATATGTAAAATAGTAGTGTGAGAATGTATAAGACTTGCACGGCAGTAAACCGGAGCGTTTCACCGCACCAGAGACTGGAGTACACTACGTCAGAACATTGCTATGTGTTTAACTTTCTCATCACCATCATTCCCTTTTCGTTCCTTACGGAGCATGGGATAATCACCATAGCTGGTCACCTTGCAGGAAAGCTGCACTAAAACAGTCAAGCGCTCTTCCAACAAAAGTTTATGTAGCAATGTGTTTTACAGGTTGCCAGTTCCACGCACAACCTCGTCTCAGTCGCCTCTCGTGTCATGCCTGAGTGAACACTAATTATATTCTATTCAAATCGTGTTCTACTTGTAACATTTCAAACATAGAACTGACAACTTGTCTTTTTCTCATTTGTGTGTGTGTGTTTGCCCCGTAGGTAGTTCTCGAGGGTCGCCGAATAAACAGAGAAGGATTAGGGCTGGTGCTCCCTTAAGCACATCGTAGAAGGCGATTAATATAAGCTTGTGCATAATGTACATCAACTTGCTACAGAAACCACTGTTACAACAGCATGTGAATGCTAGGGGCAGGCCTACAGCTCCGTAAGGAACGCAAGGGAACATGATGATGATTGTGGTGTGTCTTGTGTTACTACATTATTGACGTTCGTTATCGACTATATTAGCTTTTTTCCAGAATAAAGGCAAATAGTTATATGAGAAGAAAATGTATTTCATTGTATATTTATTGCCGGATGAACCTCAGATATGTAGCCGTCCGGCACCAATCAGAAGGCGGCCTACTCCCCACTGCTGCTACTTTCAGCCCTGCTGGAACCACCGCACACGCCACCTGCTGTGTTATCATGCTGATATGTTCACGCTGATCTGCCCTTAACAATATGGCCCGCTTTAGAATCGATGGGAGCCATCACTCAAGAGTTAACGGACTATTTTGACAAGAAGAAATTGAAGGAAGCAGCCAAGAGTCTTCCCCCCTATAGACATCAAGCTGAGTTGTAAAATCTTGAGGCATGATAAAACGTGAGTACCAGTGGCTTATGATCTGCTCTCAGTATAGGGGGAGTCTACTGCCCTCCAGTGTGGTGAAGAAAACATGTAATGCGGTACAGTGTGGTAGTAGATAGAACATTTAGGTCTATTGCATTACAGTGTTGTAAAGAGAACATCTGATGCGATGCAGTATAGTCAATAGAACATTACGGGACAATTTGACTTTTCATGAGTTAGCGTTCAGTTTATTATATTCTATCACACAGACCATGAGTTACAATATTTCCTTTACAACACAGACCATGAGTTACAATATTCCTTTACACAGGACCATGAGTTTACAATATTCCAAGTTACATTGTAACAGAAGCGAAAAGAAGTACAGTATGTGTAAGATAATGAATAGCCCTGTCGTGATGAAGTGATCAAAGAGAAAGCAAACAATACTAAATAAAAATGATATCACTGAATCAGTTTAATACAAAAGAATAATAAACTAGAAACGCAAGGGGACGTTTCGGGATATCGCTCTCGTTATCCGGTCTCAATATCAGGAGAATCAATTAAAAATCAGATTTATAGAATATGTTACCGTATGGGCTAGTATATTGTTGATTCAATTATAAAGGCATATTTGTTCAAGTTTCCCTTGTGCTGTTTGGTTTATTGTATCAATTCAAGATACTGGTGTACTACCAGAGATAGTTATTCTTGATGATGTTCGTACCCAAGTTCGTTCCAGAATTCCTCTGTGGTGTTTAATGTTTTGTGACAAACATTAGCATAACTTAATATCCGCTATTAACTGCAAAACCATCAAACAGAGGTAGTTTATTAAGAATGTCTTCAGGGGATCCAGGAAATACATGTTTTTTATCTTGAACATAAAATCCAAAAACAAAGTCCAATTTTGCAATCTAATTTTACAATTCCTCATGAAAAGAGTAGTTGTCCCTTGATATACAATTTATTCTTCCTCACTTGTATTTCAATTCCAAATTTGATACAAATATTTTACTTAGTTCCTTTTCGTTATGTCTTCATGTTTATCCAAATTTAGGGTTTACTGATAGCCGGGTCTCTACCTCTTGTATGACTTGAGTTAATTTGTCATTAGAGAGCTGTTTTCATTTCTTATAAGTTCAGATCGTTATTTTCCCACACATTTAGGCATTTTCTGGCCTAACTAGGCTTTATTCTGAAAAATGAAAAAGTCACACGAAGCTGTACTCACGGGTAACATGAATTCCCAAACTATGTAAAATAAATTATCTGCTTTCACACAGAGTGGATTGATCATTGATAACTTCAAGACTCCAGAAGTTAGGTAGCAAAGGCCCACGTCCGTGCAAACTGGCTTGTCTGGATTAACTGACTTCGCGTCTAATATGCGGAAATCTGCTATCGCATAGTGGTGCGAGATTTTACTACCTTTTTGGTTGGTTAGTCTAATAATTTCTTTATTTATTTTTATTGGGCGTCATATGCTTACGATGGCCTAGGGTTCTCGGCTATTTCGATTTACGTCATCGGTTGCTAAGCAACTCCCGCAATGAAGATAGCGTTGATGAGTCGCTATTTAACCTAGTTTCGACATAGTTTTCAGTTTCAATATGACTACTAGGCGTAACTCGACACTGTCTTTATTTCTATGAAACATCGTAACTGGTATTCTTCCCTAATCTAACTGATAACTATGCACGAATGATGCTATTCAGTTTCAGTGAGTAGGCCTAAGTAATGTTACATCATACATTTGCAATAATCATCATAAATAATAAAAAAATTAAATGAAAAAAAAACAAAAAGTATGTTTAAAAAAATTAAATGAAAAAACAAACAAATGGACTCGGTGTGTGTTTTCAAGTGAAAACGAAAGATTTTACCAGAGGTGAGCAGCTTTGATTCCCATAGCAGATACTGCTGCAATGAGAGAAGTTTTAAGCCTTCACAATACTATGTCCATCATCATGAGGTGGGGTAACCAGTTACTTTCCTCGCTGTCTTTGCCTTTCCGAACTCAAGAGCAGAATCAGACTAGGTAGATAGTTAAATAGACAGATATGAAAGAGGTTCATGCAGTAAAAATGTTGCAGTGGTAATACTGAAGTATAATTCGGACATGATTGTGAAGTGACGAATAGGAAGCGTCTGGTGTAATGTATTCGAAACTTACGGCTTCTGGAAATGAACAAACTAATACTTGTATTTTCTATGGTCTCTAGTATTGTTTCTTGTTGTGGTTGTAGATAGCTTATTTTATATCCTACCTGGCCACATGTTAGCAAGCCAGTATCCACTTCTACTGTGTCAATGAGCCTAGGTCCAACAAACACAATTTTTCAGTGCAGCTACTTTTTAAAATGTCACGTGTAAATAATCAAATAAGATCACATGCATGTGAAGTGAAAAAAGCACTCAAGGTAAACAAAAATGTATATTAACTGAAAACAAGAAATCTATATGTAATAAAATAAGATGTTCCATTAATAAGAAAAATCAAATAAGCATATAATATCCAAATAGTGTTAATACAAAGTCTGGGCACTATGTAGTTCCCAAGGGCATCTTAAGAGACAAAGAATGTGACTAGTTCTCCCGCTGTCGTAAACGCGACTAATATGAGGTTGTGCATGAGCCTGGCAACCTCATCTTATGAAACTAGCTGGTACAGGAACCACTGCTGCACGAGCACATACATGTTTCGGTGTCAGCTTCCTGCAGGGGAGAGCAGCTACAGTAGTGGCTATATGCTCCACAGGCAGCGAAACAGGAAATGATGATGATTAAAGAAAAGATGTAATAACACAGACTTAATATAATGATGATTAAATAAAAGATGTAATAACACAGACTTAATATGATGATGATTAAAGAAAAGATGTAATAACACAGACTTAATATGATGATGATTAAAGAAAAGATGTAATAACACAGACTTAATATGATGATGATTAAAGAAAAGATGTAATAACACAGACTTAATATGATGATGATTAAAGAAAAGATGTAATAACACAGTGATAAGATCTTTCTTTGGGAGACAGACGTCATCATCAGTTGATAAACTCTTTTAATACAAGACCCTTGCCCTGAGCAAGAGACATGCTGAAAAAAATCTGAAGCTCAACTCAACATCTACACAGAGTTACATACTGTGTTTTTTTGCTTCCGTGTTTGAAGTAATGGAATGTCCCAACTTGACCTACGCAGTGGTGTTGTAGACCATAGTAATTGGATTTGGTGTAATTAGCAATGATTAGAAAGTATCCGTGGTTTGATCGAAATGTTTGCTTTTCTCACACTCATGTATGGCTGGAAGTCATCGACACCAACGACCTGTGACCTATACTACAGTTTAATTTAGACTACATCACTCGACAGCACAGATAGTGGTCAAATCACAGGTTGGCATAATACATCATGGTACAGTGGATAAATGGTCTTTGCAAGTTACATGGGCACACATGTAGAATAATATAAAGTAAAAATGGATGTCCAATAGCCCAATGCACTCAGTATTGCCCCATATATATATCATCTGATTTTACAGACAAAAGCACGTCAGATTATAAACAATATACCTAGATGACTTTCTAGACCTAATCTCGTCTAGTGAAGATTCCTGTAACATAACTGTCCCAGCACAGATTTTGCCATATAATCAAATTGAACCG
>JAMPIV010005997.1:0-150924 GCA_024509875.1 Oreohelix idahoensis
CTGCAAGAGAAAAATGTGATAGTGCTGAAGTGGCCCAGCAACAGTCCCGATCAAAACCCAATTGAAAACGTTTGGGCACTACTCAAGAATCATTTAAAAAAGAGTGGACTCAGAGACGTTGAACAATTGAAGAAGGTAGCTGAAAAATACTGGGACAGTCTGACTCACAATTACCTACAAACATTTGTGGGAAGTATGCCTCGCCGCATCCAGGCTTGCCTTGCTGGAGAAGGCAACATTATATTGTACTGAAACCACTGTTAATAGATAGGGGAGATACCAATCTTCCTCTGGACATACAGTTTTTATTATTATTTGCTTCTATGAGTGTGCTGCGTTGCGAAAATATGACTGCCATTTTTTTTGCAAAGTACTGTATATATATATAAGAGCTTTAGAGGGCTTAGTGTTACTAAAACACATACCAAAACCTCATGAGTTGCTTACTTTCCTCTGTAGAAAATTGAAGCTGCAAAAACCTAAACAACAACAGAAGCGAAAAGTGGAAAGTGGCTAATCTCAGTGCAATAAGATTGTGACAGAAGGCGAGAATACATTTCTTAGTTTAAATCAGGGGTTCTCAATATGGACAATATGCCCCCCCCCCCGGGCCACCAAAGGGTCCATGCCATATTTCTAAGGGGCCACAATAATATCGTAAAATACCTTTTCTTTCCAGCTAACAGTGACTATGGGGGGGGGGGGAGGGGGGAGGGGGGCACAGACGTATATGAGGCTCAGAAGGGGAGCCATGAGCAAAAAACGGCTGAGATCCCCTAGTCTAAATAACATAAGTATATGAGGAGAACTGCCGTAAGACGGGGGTAAACAGTTGAATGGAAAAAAAAACACACACACACACAGACAAATAGTAATACGTCTTACAAGGACGTATTACTATTTGTGTGTGTGTGTTTTTTTTCCATTCAACTAGTCTAAATAACACGAAGTCATCAGTAATGGTGATTTCGAACAAATCTCTCTCTCTCTCTCTCTCTCTCTCTCTCTCTCTCTCTCTCTCTCTCTCTCTCTCTCTCATATTCCTTCTCTGTCTTTATCTTTTGTTAGTCGCCATCAATTTCGTGTCCTCTTTTTTTCAACTTTGACATATATTTTAGCCACTATATTTCGCTTTGCTTGTACGTTCCAGCTAAGATCATGTATGGTTATGCGTGTTGGTTGTTTCCTCAGAGAAAGTCACACTCATCTCCATCTTCTCTCCTTAAAAACTCAAGCTACGTTGGTTGCTGTCTGGTTCTGTTCATCAGGTCTCTTACAGATGTGAGCTTTCCATGCTACGGAATTATCTGTTTGTGAATGTCTGGAGTTTGGGTGTGATATTTTTGGTGACATGCCAGGTTCCTGAGCAGTATGATAGGATAGGTTTTACGTTTGTACCGAGGCCAAATTTTATTTCTATGAAAAGGCAACTGAGTCGAGAGAGTTAGAGGTACAGTCTGGCTTTGTTTATCAGGCACTGACATCATGGTTTATTCCCCCCCCTCCCCCCCCCCGCCCCCTTAAAAAAATGTTGCTTCTGAAATAGGCAAAGATACTCACTTCTTCAGCCATCTGACCAATGTTATTTATCGGATCTGTTTGATTATAGTTTTATTATGGTGTGCACTGTTTTTGCTGCTGCAACTGCCAGTCTGCCCTGTCTAGTTTCAGGTTGTTTCTAATGAGATAAAGAAAGAACAACGATACTGCTCTCTCATGCATGTCGTACAAGGCGGTTGTGCTTTGTGAGGTTGTGCTTTGGCAGGCAACCTTATATTGTAAAAGAATTGTAACAGAAACCACCACTGTAGAAGTATGGGATATCTCGGGCAGGCTTCCTGCAAGGGTGCCAGCTGATATAATGGCTCGATGCTCCATACGCAGTGATAAGGAAAGTAGTAATGTTGATGATCATGATGTTGATTATGTTGATGATCATAATGTTGATGATGTTGATGGTGATAATGTTGATGATGATGTTGATGTGAATGATGATGCTGATGAATATGATGTTGATGATGTTGATATTGTTGATGAAGTTGATGATGATGATGTTGATGACGATAATATTGTTGATGATTATGATGTTGAAAATGATGATGATGATGTTGATAAAGTTTTTGATGATGATGTTGATGATTATGTTGGTGATGTTGATGATCTTGATGATGATGTTGATGAAGATGATGTTTAAGATGAAGGATGATGTTGATGATGATAATGATGATGATGTTGCTGATGATGATGTTGTTAATGAGGATGTTGATGATGATGATAACGATGATGCAGTGGATGGAGATATTGATGATGATGATGACGTTGATGTTGACTGTTGATGTTGTTAATGAAGATGATGATGTTGATTATTATGTTGTTGATGATGATGATGTTGTTAATGATGATGATGTTGATGATGATGTTAATGATGATGATGTTGATGATGATTATGTCGAAAATTGATGATGATGAGGATGATGAGGATGAGAATGTTGATGATGGTGATGTTGATGATGATGATGTTGATGATGAGGATAACGTTGATGATGATTGTTTATGATGATGTTGTTGATGATGATGATGTTGATGATGAAGTTGATCATGTGGATAATGATAGTGATGAGGATATTGATGATGTTGATGATGAGGATACTGTTGATGATGATGACGTTAATGATGATGATGATGATGATGTTAATGATGAGTATGTTGAAGATGATGATGATGAGTATGTTGATGATGTTGATGATGATGATGTTGATGATGATGATGATAACGATGACGATGATGATAATGATGATGATGACTGTCAGTCTACTTGTGTTCGGCGTGTTCTACGGTTTATGTTATAAAGCCATAGGTCATGTGTTATATGAGATCTTCTATTTATAAAATCAAAATAAAACCTAAAGTGCCAATAAACTGACGTTACAAGAGACAACAAAAATCGCCGCTCGCTATGAAATCATGTGTTGTAATGTTCATGTGAAATAACATTATTTAATAAAATGACAATTACTAGTCTTTGTTTTGACGTTTGTTTTATATAAAATAGTTGGGTAGAATGGAAGAAATAACAATGCAAAAATAGGAAGTGACTTTTCGATTACCCTGTCTATTAGGTATTGAATGTTGTTCGTTATTCTAGATAGCCTATTTCATTTGTTGTTTTTGTTGTTGTTGATTATTTTCAGAATGCAAACATAAGGATTATTTATGGTTTTTCGGGGTGACAATAGTGTTTATGAAGTACCTATTTCTATATTATTTAATATCTCACTTTATTAACTTTATAAGTTTTAGTGTTCGAGGGACGTGCAGTTTAGTTACTTGTTTTAGTTTAGTGTACTGCATCTGTCTCTTTTTGTAGTTAACATTATTTTTAATGTATCTGGTTTTTTGTTTTTTGGGGGCCGATTTTTGTAGCTTATATATTTAACATACTTTTTGCGTTGAATATTAATGATGAATATCGCTGGGTTTTTAAAAAAAAACTAATCTCTAATCATCCTTATTAGCTCATGTAATTGTTGTAAGGACGGCGGCTCTACAGGTAACCCGCGGTGAATTATGAGGTGTTGGGATCTCAATTGCCAGCTTGTAATGGCTTCACGCTTCGTCGGCTTCACGCGGAACAACCGCAATAATTTGTCTTCAAGTTGTTACTTTCACAATTGCCTCCGGCTGGCGGAATTGTGGATTTTAAAGCTGCAACCAAGGTGGAATGGGTTCATTTGCTACACAAGACAACAGGATACTGAGACACTTGGGAGTCATGACCCAGGTGGGCCCACCCCCTTAGAGTGTAAAGGAGAATAAAGGGCCGAAACACTTGATAGACGGGGGGACTACTTCTGATGATCAGATTGCCTCCGGTTGTATCGCTCTGTATAAAGTTTCCTATCATTGTATGCTGATTCTTAAATTGGTAATACAGTAAAATGTTTTATTGTTGACACATAGAGATTATGATCAATAAATTTTCTATATTCTCTTCTTTTTCTACCCGTGTCCTCTATTTTATTATCGCTCTTTATCCTTTTCCTGTATTTTTCGCATTCGTTCTGTAGTGGATTTGATGGTACTGTATGGTTGTGATATTACCTAGTGTGATGCATGAGGTCAGCTGTGAAGGCTCCTGAGATAAATGTAGCTGTGAATTTACAGAAGGCCCTTCTTGCTACCACTTACGACCTCACACATATCTTTTTTACTAATGAATGTGGCTACGTTAAAAATCTAGGGTACTGATATGGAATGTGTTGTGGTAGATTACATACACACACACAGATATTTAATAGTCTAATAATATTAATAAAATGTATAACACACTGAACTAACTCAAGCTGTTTAAAATTTTGATATTAAATTTTCTTTAAGTTTATTTGTTCTGAACCAAGGTTTTATTTTGGTCAGAACATATGAAAGGTTTTGAAATTATGAATGAAATGCATGAATATATGGCATAATAAATGAAAGGTGTGTACATATGAATTTTACAAAGCTAGTTAATATTACTACTGTTTATATTTGTAATTTATCTGGGAGAACGATTAATGGATGTGCTGTTGGGGTGGCTTCATCACTCCCATTCTATGACTACCAAACATTGTCCATTTACTGATGGGAAAAATACAAGTTTATTTCCCAACATGGTATGTTCTAGTTGATGGGAATATAATTGGGGTGTTAGTTAGAACTTAGTTGGTGAATGTCCAGCAGGCCAGACGCTCACGTATCTTGACTGAGTAGTTCTGGTGCTGGAATCTGGTGGCCCCACCTCTCCGTGCTTGGGGGCAATCTAAGGCTGCTCTGCCAAAATACTATACTGCACGGGTCCTCACTTGTATTTTACAACACAGCATTTGACACCACTTTGGTGCCAAATAAAAAACTCACAGTTCAGAATTATGAATAGAGAACACAGTTATATGCTAGCAAAACTCAGCTGAGCTGCTGGCTCTAGTATGGCGTCCCTCTAAATATTGCAATTAGCTTCTGGGAATTACACCACTGAAGAATTACTGTGTCTACTACTGGACAATTTATGTTTAATGGCAAAAATGCGCGTCTGAGCGCCGATAATATGATTATCTGTGGCCAATCACCGCCTTTCCCCCTTTTCAAATTTCAAACCTCCTACCAAAAGTCAATTCAGTCATACCTCAGTCAAGTATGTATTATTGTCTGTTGGTCCGTCTGTCTCTACTTGCGTTTTTTACAAAAACACACTTGTTTATACATGCATTTCCTACACGAATCTGCCTCTAGAGTTATTTTTAGCCACAACTTTCCACTAATTCCCCCTCTCTTTCATTCTAACTAGATTTTAGCACTTAAGTCTCAAGGCCGCAATTTTTTGAAAATTAGTGACATTTTTTTGTTTCAATGCAGTCGCTCGCTGATATGAACAACAGTCTTTTGTCAATATCTTCATTATTATGTCTGTATAAATGAAAGCATATTATTTCTCTGCTCAGAAAGGGGAGGCTATTGCGTGGTTTTGGAAATAGCGCACTTCTTTGTCCGTTTCATAGATATAACTAGAGTTGGAAACCTGACTTGACGCACTCAGTAACTTCGCAGTTAGACTAGAACAACCTACGTTCGAGCCCTAAGAATCTCTGTTATAGAAGCAATTAGTTGGTCGAATTGAATGTTCGATTTCCAAGTATCTCTGTTGATGATAGAAGGCATTAGTTGGTCGAAATGGTTTTAGTTCTTAGTAGTTCTGTGTTGAGGTAAATATATTATATCTAGTATTTTGTGAAGTGTTTAAAGTGTTAAATCGCCTATTTCATATTTCACTAGTTAGATTTTTGTGCAGAGTGCTTAATTTATAAGTCTGTTATATTCTCTAGCTGACGTGTTTCAGTGGAAAGCAGAATAAATTATAATTTCTAGCTTAAAACCAGGTAGCTATAAGGAATTAAGTTTGACTGCTCAATACTCAGTCGAGAATATTTTAAACTAACTAGTAAATGCACTGATAATAATAATAATAATAAATTCTTTAAGCGCCAAACACGGCGCATAAGGCAGAAACCAGTGCTCTCCAGGTTGTTCGTTGTGACGCCACTCCTCTTAGCTCTTGCACATTATTTAGGCCCAACGTTCTTCCTTCTCTTATTATGCACTGATGCCTCATGAGTATTGACGAAATATATTTATATGTATTTCTAATTCATGATGATTGATTTTTAAATATAACTACTTCACGGGAAGTTAAATGATAAGTCAAGCTGTGTACGCTTGCAGTTTAAAATGTAAGTTATAACGAGTACATTGTATGTATAAGTATTTTATATGTGGTTTTTCTTCCCTATGTAGTGAAAACTGGGGTTAACCCAAACTTTGCCAGCGTTAAGTACTGATGAGTAATATCAGTGAAGAACAAAAACATTCTTTCCTTAAAGGACTTGGTGTACAACTTTTACAAGAACTTTAAATATTTTAAAGAAGTAACGGGCCTATGAGCCTGATTTAATTCTTTCAGAGGAAAAATCTCAAGTACTTTTAGCCCGTGTGGCAAGTACTAGATTACAAACAGTAATTTTTTCCGACAAATTTTTACACATTGGGGAGTGACCAAGAATTTTACCTTTTGATCGAAGTTACAAACATGACATTGTTCCTAAGTAGTGGAAACCTCGTGATTCTGATCCTGTGAGCCCGCTTGAAAACTAATTCTTACCTGAACTGATAAAGTGACACTAACTTAAAATCTGAACAAAATTATCGCCTGAAGAGGACGCTCTCCGGACAAATTGGATGAAACCAAGATCTGCAGAGCTGGGTATCCGCTTCAACAAACGATAACAACAGATTGTGTCATAACGTGCGCCAGACGGCGAACAGCAGCACGATTGTAGGTAAGGTTGTGTGAGTCAGGGCCCTGATGAATGAACCGAGAGAAAGCAGGAACGAGTGATTTTTTATGGTATACCAAATTTCACCCACTTTGTAATTTCTTTATGCAAGTTTTTTTTTGTTGCAAACAAGATACCTTTCCTTAGGATAGATCATACTAATATCTAAGTCTGTTCATACCTTTTAAAAGGGGAAAATCATTAGACTTCCACAAATGTATCCTTGACTCCTTAGGGCTATCACTTTCTTCTAACAGTACTGTGGGCATACCTTGAGGGATAAGATCATACTGTGGGTCTATCATTCTTGTAGCATTTTTATTGACTTTATGACTATTTGTATATGCTTTGATGTAATTTTATGTGTTGTGCCGAAATTTTAGATGATAATTAAAATTTCTCTTGAACTTAATCAGCGCGTTGGTCAGCTCGTTCCATAATATCTATATAATCATTTGTTATAGTTTTCCCACGTCTGTGCGTCTAACTGTCGTCACTTGTGTGTGTGCACGTGAGTGGTACGTTCATATATATTAATATATGTTGTCAATAGACTGTTTGACTACTCTAAATCTGTCGTAGAAGATAGGTGAGAGAGAGAAGATTTCTCGATCTCAGAGACAGCCTCTATCACATTCTACCATCTCACTCGTGGAAATCTATTTCTATTATCATCTCTCACTGTGACTATCACTCATTCTAATCTATTCAGAAGGGACCAACCCAAGTCTTAATTCCCCTATAAAAAATCTACGACAATTGTCTTGTTTAGACCCTTCGGGAGGTAAAATTTTAGCTGTTTTGTTTTCTTAAGGTAGTGCGGAATTATGTGATTTTAAATATTGAACTGGTAGTTTTCCTTTATATTCGTATTACGTACATGTTAGTATATAAATTTTGCTATGGTATTTTTATCACAATATGTTCTCAGTAGGTTCGTCAATAGTAAAATATTATTTAGGTATAATCAAAGTAGTTTCTTACTGCATGCTGTTTGTCTGTTTAGGGGGCTCTATGAATATCCGACTTGTCCGTGATAGTGATTTCAGTGGCTAATGGCCATGTCTTGCTTTCAGGCTTTGGGTCCAGTCCTCTGTTTATGCTGTTGCTATAATATTTTCGGTTAGACTTATCTCTGCCCAAAGTTACGTTTATTTAGCTTGAAATGCTTCTTCCTTTTCATTTTGCTTCTTTATCTGCAGTTTCACTACTGTCTACAAGGTATTTCCACATACATAGGTATCAATACTATTATCGGCTACTTTCATGTACATTTCTAACACCGTGGATTGGTGAGAGTTATTTCATCTCTTTATACATTATATTTATATACAAACACCATTGTATTAATCAAGTTCCTCAGTGTTACAATGAACCAATTTTTTCACATGGAGGCGAATCATTCTCAGTCTTTTAACAAACACAAAATTCACTACGGCAGCAAAGATCTAGTCTTAAAGATGAATACCGCCGAAGCAAAAAAAATTTTTTTTTTTTAAATGTAAAAATAATTTATAAGAATGTATTAAATAAGGCCAGTATGCAAATAAGCTTATTGCACACAACAGAAAGAAGATGCTACTAAGTTTAAGACTGTTGTATTATCTCAGTGTGTCAACTCTTTCATCGATGTACTCTGTCCATCTTTCTATTAATTCGCATGTACTCATTTAGGCTAGGAAGATATATAGAGAAATCTTCTACGCCAGTTGGTAACGCATTTCATTATGTTGACGAATGCGCTTCTAAAGCTCCCGAATGCCAGTATTTGGTACGTTTGATAATAAACATTGTTTCCTGGATATCCCCAATTCCAAAGCTATCAGAGATATGTCTATCGCAGGTACGTCCTGTGATCACGTCGTGTGTTCTCGCCCATGCTATCAGTGCTTCACCTTTCTCAATTATTTCTCCTAGATCATATCCATTAGTCACATCTTCTACTTTGTTAGAATCAACTTTCAGACCGAAGTCCCCAAGTGCAACGTATATCTCACGAGATTTGCTCTGCGGCATAGCCAGTTTCAACGCTATATATTATCTGGGCGTTTGAGAAAACAAAGAATGAATATAATTACTGCTGCTCAGGCATGTCGTAAAAGCGGACTAATATGAGGCTGCGCGTGAGGTTAGCAACCTTACCATGTAAAACACATTTATACAGAAACAATCACTGCAAGATTTTGTGTTTTAGCTTAGGCTTCATCAAGTGGGTCATCTGAAGCGAGCTGCAGGATCAGTTAGCATTCACGCTCTTCGTATTATATTGAGGAAGATTGAGCACCTATGGGTTGTTCAATGATGACGATTCTGTTCAACAATAACAATAACAAGTGGGTCATCTGAAGCGAGCTGCAGGATCAGTTAGCATTCACGCTCTTCGACATATATTGAGGAAGATTGAGCACCTATGGGTAGTTCAATGATGTCGATTCTGTTCAAAAATAACAATAACAAGTGGGTCATCTGAAGCGAGCTGCAGGATAAGTTAGCATTCACGCTCTTCGACATATATTGAGGAAGATTGAGCACCTATGGGGAGTTCAATGATGTTGATTCTGTTCAACAATAACAATAACAAGTGGGTCATCTGAAGCGAGCTGCAGGATCAGTTAGCATTCACGCTCTTCGACATATATTGAGGAAGATTGAGCACCTATGGGGAGTTCAATGATGGTTTTTACTTCTGTGCAATTGAGGGGACTTAAACGTGAAAATATAAAGGGAGTTTTTTTTCTCTTATTTTTATAGTTTCATGTTCTCTACTTAATTCTCATTTTCTTTCCCTCCTGTCTCTTGTTTGTCTGTCCCTGACGAAGGCCTTGTGGCCGCAACGTAGGTTTTTCTTGTCCTTCTCCTTGTAAGACGTATTACTATGTGTGTGGGTGTGTGTTTTTTTTGCAACTCCTATAATAGAAACAGTTGCAGGAGAGTGACGTATTTGAGACTTAATCTCCAAAAGAATGTTACCAATCGTTCCGCACAGAATATTCACTTGTAGTGATTTTCCCCTTTAGCAGTGTTTCGTGGACTGTCACGATTGGCAACTTCCTTTTGAAGATAACCGTAGGTTTCATTATACTAGGCTCAGCTTCATGAAGTGGGGTGACCAGTTCCCTTTCTCGCTCCTTTGCCTTCCTTAACTCAGAGTCAGGTACCCATTTACAGCTGGATACACTGGAGCGTGGCGCTACTAGGTTTTGATCTGGGAACCCGATAGCTTCTTCGCAAGAGGAAAGCGTTCTAACCCTTTGTTCAGTCGGGTGCTCTTTATAAAGATAGGCACAAATAAGTTACTCTGGCATTGTCTGTGTTTCGCAGCGTGTGATTACGTTAGTTAACGGCTGACACCAAGACTGACAAGAACCAGGCAAGTGCCTGTGGAACAAGAGATGAAAAGAAAAAGCTGGAGGTGGATGGGATACACATTGTGGAAACCAGCTGATAGCATTACCAGGAGGTCCTTATTCTGATATCCTGAAATTTTTCTGAAATAAATTCGTTCGTTCCCCAGCATAACAGAGGTAGAGGCAGGGCCGGATTATCCATTAGGCTAAGTAGGCTGAAGCCTAGGGGCCCGGAGCTCCTGGAGGCCCGTGCATGAGGTAAAAAAGATTGTTAATGCATAGATTTATGTAGAAAATGAACATGTTTGCACTTTGCAATAGCATTCAAAACGTTCTAAAATGACAGTACAAACAAAAATAGCGCAAAAGACATAATGCACCCCGGCAAAATCATAACGGGGCGCATGAATTATTTCCTAGACTGATAAACATTAATAACAAAAATAATTACTAATAAAAGAGGTAAGCAATGCTAGCAAACTAACATACTAGTATATACCATCTCCATGCTAAGATGTTTGAAAAAAAAAATATTAACATTTTTGCCTATTATGTGAATGTGGACCCAAACACCAAAAAGCCTAGAGGCCCTTCTTGGCTTAATCTGGCCCTGGGTAGAGGGAGACCAAGAAACGCTTGGAGAAGAGAAATGGAGACAGACACACAATGCCTGAAGAAGACATGGGTAGACCTTGAGCTGATAGCACGGGACAGGAAGATTTGGCATACGTTTGCTGAAGGCCTATGTTCCTTGGAGAGCTGATGGGTTGTGACCGGATGGCCTAATACGATAGCATTATTCGTGCTAACTAACCTATTAGAATAAGTATAAACAAAACATATGTAGAAATCCTTAGAGCCGGCCCTGGCTTCACAAAGATATTTTCAGTTACATAAAGCTATTTATAAACCGAAACTGAAACTAAAATGTTTTCGTAGATGGCCAGCCTTTTTATGGCGGGAGTTGCGTAGCAACGATTGACGTCATCTCATTTATATAGGCTTAGTTAAATTTTATGAATAATTACCAACGGGCTGATCACCCGTTTGCCAGTCACTTCGATTACGGAAACAACAGCAAATGGATTGATTTGCCGTTGCCCTAAAGACGCCAATAGGCGTGATGGGAAACAATGGCAAAGAAAACTTATCTGCTGTTGCCCTAAGACGCCACTAGGCGTAATGGCCACTGACTGCTTTGACGGTCGGTGGCTAAGGACGGAAGAAGAAGAAGAAGAATGAAATAATTCCCTATAATTTTTATAACCAATCTGTTGCAGACTTTTCTTTGTTTGAGTGGGCTAATATTGTATTACGTTTCATGCCATGTTTATTCATCTGTTCTGTCTTTCATCAAGTATCGTTTTATGCTGCAACAATGGATTCGTTTTGTAATTTTATTAGATGTTTGAATATAAACATTCATTCAATAAACGTCTTATGTATTTATCTGTCAGTGTTGTATTGTTTCTATTTTTAACAGTCATAGATTGGGTGATGCGCCAGACAACAGAGGGCAGTCCAAGAGGAATACGATGGACTACATTTTCTACATTGGAAGATCTGGAATATGCAGATGACATTGCACTACTAGCACATTCACATCAACACATCCAGGAAAAAACGGATAGACTTAATAAGTTTAGCCAGCAGGTGGGCTTGAACATCAATTTAAAGAAGTCAGAGGTCATGACGCTCAATGTGAGCAACCCTGAGCCATATCAGTAAGGAATCAGCAACTGGTATAGACAGACACCTTCACATACCTAGGATGTATAGTAACACCAGACGGCGGGGCAGGCAAAGACATCAACATCAGAATGAATAAGGCAAGAACAGCCTTTTTTAGCCTAAACAATATCTGGAAGTCCTCTCAATACAGCACAAGCACAAAATTAAGATTATATCAGAGCTGTGTGCTTTCTGTGCTTCTCTATCGTGCGGAATGCTGCAGAGTTACAGAGAAGGAAATGTCGAAATTGTCCTCTTTTCACACAACATGCCTAAGAAAGATTCACCGAATCTTTTGGCCGAATACCATCACCAACCAAGATCTGCTTACTCGGAGCAAGCAAGAGGACATGCACACCATCATAGCTGGCAGACGCTGGAGTTGGGTTGGCCATGTCCTCAGAAGAGATCCCGATGCAATCACAAGAACAGCTATGCTTTGGACCCCTGAAGGAAAACGAAAGAGAGGCCGACCAAAAACAACTTGGCGGAGGACTGTGGAGGCTGAGATGCAAAGAATGAACCAGAGTTGGGGCACTGTACGAAGGATGGCCGCCGACCGAGCAAAGTGGAATCAATTTGTTGTTGCCCTACAAGACGCCACTAGGCGTGATGGCCACTGACTGCTTTGACGGTCGGCGGCTAAGGATCAAAGAAGAAGAAGAAAGCTGTATTATTTCATTCCATTTCTTATTGGTTTGATAGAGTTTATATTCTTCTGACCCATACATTAAAGGTCAACGGTCAGTATTCATGTAACAGTCAGAAATGGAACTTTCGAACGACTTCATTGAATAAGTCTCGTTTGGACGACTTACAATAGTTTAATAATTATCCATCTTTTCATCATGAATTATTGACAATAACATATTTCACATTAGAGGAAACTTGATGCATCACAGTTCAGAGTATACAGTTTATCAGACATTGTACGTCTGTTATTTTACCGTCTTCATTATCGTCCATTATCTTCTAGCCAAATGCTTGGCATAATTATCATAGTTACGCAGTATTATATTTCTGCTAACTGTTCCATTAGGATCACTGCCTAATATTCACATCGAAACTCTGTCTATATTATCACTCAGTTTGGCATTCCTAGTCAGGCTCTAACAGCCGTTATACGTTATCTCCGCGTTCGTATTTCACGAATATCGCGTATAAGAATTATTGCGTTTAAATCCTACCGCCTTACATAATTCTGGACTCACTGGTCCTTAAACACATTATTATTTTATTAGCTATAAAAGCACTATATTGACGGTTATACATAATCCTTAGTGGTTATACCACACAATCCGAAAACAATGTTATATGCCCGAAGGCTACACAAAGACTCCCGTTACTAGGACTTGTCGTAAAACGTGTGTGTAAACCCACTTCTTAGTTAAATCACTATGTCGAGATACAAATATCCCTCAGCCAATCAACGAGCACCGTTCACCAGTCTTTGAGACAGAATAAAATTAGGCATAAGCCCTGTTTTTCTGTACTCGGTCACGGCCATCTTGTCTCCCAATATGGCGGAAAACAGAATAAAATCACGCATAAGCCCTGTTTTTTCGGGACTCGTCTCGGTCACGGATTGTATGGCGGATGGTACGGAACCGCATGTAGCCAATCAGCTTGCCACGCCGAGAACCTGTCAAAAGCGTTCCGTTAACAGTAAAAGTTCCTGCATCTACCTATATATACAGCCGAGATTTTATTCAAAATCCCGCACACACCAACACGAAGCCAGCTAGACGACCGACTGAAGAAGAGAAGCTGTCAGACTGATTTATTGCTCACCTGCATTGACCGGGAACTCTTGCTTCACTAAAGTCGACTGGCCTGTTTAAAATCTTAGAGGGTTTATTCGTGTCATCCAACCTGAGGTCGTATGTTCGAGTCAATCCAGCTGCCTGGAACTTCGCAGGAGCACAGAGATTGTACCGGAGCTACATCCTTAGTCCCCTCAGTCTTGGGTGGGCTAAAGGAACGATCCTCAGCAGGTGTTGTGTGAGTCAAACTAAGAAGGACATAACTTTTGAGAGATGAGTACACATTAGTACCATTTCCGTCGGCAATTGTGAGCTATTAACTGTCTGTGAAGAAAAACTGAATTAGCGTAGCAAGAGACAATAATAACAGCATAGCTGATAAATTTATATATATACTTAATTAACAGCACAGCTGATTTAAATTTTGTTCCTATAATTGGAAGACTTGTTATATATATATATATATATATATATATATATATATATATATATATATATATATATATATATATATATATATATATATATATATATATATATATATATATATATATATATATATATATATATATATGTGTGTGTAAACTTACAAATCCATTACATTTTCATCTTCCAACATCCAACCTTCAGCACAAGAGTAGATAGTGTATATACTAAATAAATAATAAAGAAATTGTATTTGAACGACTTGTCAATTTTATAATTGTTAAGTAAAATCTGTTTCCTTGTTTTAATATCACAGTTAGTTACACAGCGGGGGTGGCAATTTATGACTGTCTCCTCTCTACTAATTTTTCGAGATCAGATCATTCACAGCCGTAACTAATTTGTGATACCAGTAGTTCTCTCAGACACTGGGACTTCACCATTTTCTGCAGAAATTCTATTTCTGTAATTGTCAGTACTATACTGATCCTAGAGCCAATAAAAACCTCACGCTACAGGACTAACGCGTTATGCAACGTTTTATGTGAACCTTATTATTTCTATTTAGTGGAGGTGTTGCAGGGTGCGACCATCCGAATCAAGTTAAAACCAAAATGCTCGCAAACCATGCAACAATCCTCAACACAATCGAAAGTGGAAAGTCCCCGCACCACTTTCGAGATCAGCTAAAATACAAGATTTTAGATCAGTTCCTGATAGAAAGCCGTTGGTGACAGTCGCTAGTTGATCCTGATGGAGGGTCCGTGTTCGAGATTACTCTCGGAACTACAGTGATGTCGGCTTTCTTATAAGTATTCTGAAGTCTCCAGAAGAGAAACCTACAGAAGTTTTACATTAGTAAAGCAGAGAAAAGCAGTTGTGCATTCTCTAATGTATATTGATACTTCGTAAGTACATCTCGTATTAACTTAGACATATTTCAGGAAATATTCATCTCATGCATCGCAATCCAAATGTCACTAGAAGTGACTAACATTGAACAACAGTTACTAGAAATAGAACAGAAGGTAGAAGCCTCTCTCTCAATTGCGCTCAGGAAAGAAATAGATAATAAGGAGAAGTCAGAACCTTGTCAAGGAATTTATGTACCCTAACTCTCTTGAGATAAGACATGGAAAATTGAAAATACGTACAGACTTCACATTTTTGGAAGAAGTCTAAATTGAACTGACGTTGATCTTGGATATTCTATTTTGTTAAGGGGAGGAGCTACACTGAAATGCTATGTTTGTTATTAATTGCTGAATTTCAATGAAATTGCACAGACTTAACCTATATTACTAGATACGCAAAATGAAGAGTTTGACGGTACTGCACCACGGGTTGCCATAGAAACGGCGGCCATATTGGATTACATTGTTCTATTTCAATTTGCTAAGGCTTTTTTTATTTATTAAGCTATGAATACCAAATTTGAACACAACGTTTATCATTATATTTTAAAACTTTTCGTGTGATGGATTTTTGATAACTTTAATACAAAAAAGTTGTTGGACTTTAAACATAGTGTCTAAAAATAGTAACAAATTTTGCTAAATTTTACATTACTTTTTGCAATAAATCAAAAGTTTGATCAGATACTAAAAACCCATCACATAAAAAGTTTTAAAAGATTATGGGCAACATATGTGCCAATTCTCATGTCAATTAATACATAAGTGTGGAAGTTCTAAGAAAATTAGCATGAGAAAAATAGATTTTGAGAAAATCGTATTTTTCTCCATAAATAGACTACAATTAAATAAGTATGTAATATTGTCCCTGAAAAATTGCTTACTTGTCATTTGGAACATACTGGGAGAATAACCAGCTTCATCTGCAGCTTCCTATCTGGCTTTCTGTTGAGATTTGTGCCTAATTTCCTTCCTTATCTTAGTGCAGTTTTCTGCCGTTTTAGAGCTGAGCAATATTGGATTCTTTGTTCTATTTCAATTTGCTAAAGCTTTTTAACTTATTAAGCTATGAATACCAAACTTAAACACAACGTTTTTCATTGCATTTTAAAACTTTTTGTATGATGGATTTTTGATAATTTTAATACAAAAAAAGTTGTAGGACTTTGAAAATAGTGTCTAAAAATAGTAACCAATTTTACTAAATTTTACATTACTTTTTGCAATTAATTAAAAGTTTGATCAGATACATAAAATCCATCATACAAAAAGTTTTAAAAGATTATGGGCAATATATGTGCCAATTCTTATGTCAATTAATACATAAGTGTGGAAGTTATAAAAAAATTAGTATGAAAAAAAAATATTTATATAAAATCATATTTTTCGATATAATTAGAATATAATTAAATAAGTATGTAATACTACAGCAAAAAAAAAAAAAATAACTTACTTGTCATTCAGAACATACCGGCCATATATCCAGCTTCCTCTGCAGCTTCTTGTCTGGCTTTCTGTAGAGATTTGTGCCTAGTTTCCTTCCTTTTCTTAGTGCAGTTTTCTGCCGTTTTAGAGCTGAACACGAGACGTTTACTCTTTCTTGCTCCTGCCAGTCGACAAGCCTCTTTTCCACTGTTCAGCCCCAGGACTTTCTTAAAAAATATAGCAGCCTCAGGTCCTTCATTAAATTCAGCAACTGCACTTAGAAGGCAGAATTCCACGAGGTTCGTGAATAGAAGATATGAATTGGCACTTTACTCCAAATAACTGAATGAAGGCTTTCATTGGAGTTTTGGGTTGCCTTTCTTTCACAGCGACTCAACAGTTTCAGATTTGTCAGCCTGTCATACACTGGTGTCAAATGTCTGTTCAACAGCTTAAAGTCCAGGGGCGTATGTATACGTTTTTGATGCCCAAAAGCATACGCATTCCTAGATAAGGCTGCTTTATAGAAACACCAAGAGTCTTGGCCAGTAGGACAAAACTGATGCTGGGGATAATCATCAGTTGAATAGCAATGATGTAGACTAGCCATAATAGCATTCTTCATATCAGCTGCAGTAGCATGTTGCCTGATAGCCCTGGAATAATAAATGCCAAGCTTTCGGATGGCTGTATCTGTCAGGCGGCCACGGCCACGTCCTCCAAGCGTAACATTTAGCTTGCGGCAATCAGCAACTAAATTACGAAGAGCTGTATGCATTCTTTTCCCTACATGATTGATACACTCTTCTTTGATGATTTCAACATTAGGGCCATATGGTTTAATTTCCATGATCTTATTGAATGCTTTGCTATCACCATCACTTAACATGGTGATGTAGCGAAATTTGTGTCGTGTCACAGACCGGCTCCACAAAACATTAGCTGCCTCAGCGTCCATCACACCTGAACTTCCTAGAAAAATGAAAAGGTATGAATTAGTAACACTTAAAATAATGATGTAAGCAAACATTGAACACTCTCCTTTACAATGTAGAAGCAAATGTAGTACAATGGAAGCAAAGCAAACACATGTAAGTAATACATTATGTTACTAAAACTGATACTTATGGAGAAATAAAAATTACATCAGTTTAAATTTGTAGACAAGGAGAAGGAGAAACAAAAAATAAGATTCAGAAGTAAATACCTTCAAAATTTATATCACATCCTTGCTTCACATGCTCCTCTTTCCATTTGCTGAAGTTTCCCGGGGCTTCCTTCTGGTACCAAGAACCAGTTGTTGCACATGTCTGACAGTATTTTGAAAGCACATGGGCATCTATAACAAGACCTGTCAAGATCTCCACAACACAACCAATACCAATTTTTAAACTGTGCCCCTTGTGAGCCAGCTGCCATCAAAACTGACTCCAATATCCATAATATATTCATGATATGGTTGATTGCTCTGAGCACAGTTTACGCTGCGTGCTAGCTTAGCAGCGTCATCAAATATTAATTTTGCAATTTCTGGGTTCTGGTGCTTGCAAATAAAATTTTTGTGCAATTGTGTTGAAAGTATTTTGATGCAGGCCAGGCATATCCATGTTCTGTGCAAAGTAGCTAAATTTATAGGGTCCCATTCCTGATAACAACGATGATAGAACTGCAACTTTGTTCACAATGAATGAACTATGTTCATCAACCGATGATGTGTACGATGATGCAACGGTTTTGTTGCAAATACAACAATTCACTTTGATGTGTTGAACAAGACCTCTCTTGGCCTTATTATTTATTTCTGCAGACAGCTTCCCATAGCATTCTGGACATGCAAGCTGACTAACAAGTTTACAAATCTCAGACATATCAACTATAGTTCTGGAGACCGTATTGTTACGTGTTGAAGCTTCTTGCACCGATGGGGCACTTAGTTCCAGGTTTTTACAGAACCGTGGCGTGCTGTGGGATAAAGAGGTAGAAGTTGTAGAGGAGCTTGTGCTGGCTCCTTCATTTACAGCTGAAGCTGACAGTATAACCTCAGGCAGACTAGGCTCATTAGTGGGATCATATGGTTCTGAAAAAAGTACATAAGAAATAATCACAGCTCAAGAAACATATGTCACATGCTTATAAATACCATGATATTTTATCGTATAATGTGAAATAATGTTATTTTGTCAAACCAGAAAAATGTGATCACTCTTTACTGCCAATGCGTTTACTAATAGCTTACAAATATATAAATTAAAAAAAAAAACATACAGTAGCTTGTTCACATGTGACTTTTTTTTAAAAGTATATCGTTGAACCCTTTATGGGTTATAATTAGGACATATTGTGTATTAATTCAAGAAAATTAAGTCAGATTTCCAATATCCAAATGTAGTACCTTCTTCCCCCCACCACTCAGTCCTAACAGAGTAAATCAAAACCAAATATGTGTAAATGTTTTTGTGCGTGACTTCACCACATGTGACTGCCTGGCTTTCTACAGTGAATCATTTTGTACCATTACCATAACAAAATTAGCGACTTTTACCAGCTTTATCTTGGTTCCATCGCTTCGCCCTGGCCTTTTCCAGTTTTAGATGACGAAAGCTATTCTTTTTCGAGGCATTATCACACAAAAAGTTCCGAAAAATGAGACTAACTAAATGTGTATACAGAATTTATCAATCCGACGCCGTAATGCAAACACCGCGGTTACAAGTCACGTGGATTCACGCAGCCAATGAACAGTTTAGAATAGTGTGCGGAGAAGACCGATGTCAACGAACGCCCGACGATTTCCATAGATGGAAGTAATCGGTAAAAAATGCGACATATAAATTCTCGATCTTGGCGGGTATAATTTTGTTAAAGAAATAAATGAACTACATCACAGGATTCCCCAGATCTAGGCAAATCCAATGATGTATAATACGTAGGGGTGCAAGCTTGGTTGCTATGGAAGAAACCAGGTCTCAAAATCATAATACATATTGTTAAAATGCATTTTGACATTTAATTCTGTTACATTTAGATTCAGGAGATGCTAAAGTATCAGAAAATGGACTAATCCCAAAATCATTAATTTTTTTTATTTTGATGAAAATTTATCTCCCCCTCTAAATGTTTTGAAATGGAACTCCATGCAGTTGACTTGCTTAGTACAGTTAAAGAATTATTTGTTGACAATTAATATACCACTACTACTCACACTACCTAACATCTGAGAAGGAACTGAACAAACTGAAATAAAAATCTTCGACCAAGAATGAACATCTCTGGAGGGATTGTCCAGTATCTCTTAACTTGGACGATAGACAAAGAGTCCATTCTTCTTCTTCGTTCGTCCTGAAAAGGACGTTGGTTGCGTTGTGTCCGTTTACAGCGAAGCTGCGATATTTGCGCCTTTCGGCCGACACATCCGACTTCAGTACGGCATTTTTGGGACCGGGTTAGCCTTCCATCTTCGATCCCTACTCACTCAGCCAGACAAAGAGTAAGAAAATATTACTGGGTTAGGAGATCAGCCACCTAGTAGAATACTATCAAATTAATAACTACTGCGTCTTCTGAGTGGTACTGTGTGTGAACGGCCACATACTTCTAAGTGGTGCCGCGACCAGTCCTTCTCGTGAGTAAATACATCATGGACACTACAACATGATCAGCAACAGCAACAGTTGCTGTACCAGCAGCACCTACAGCAACAACATGCACAACCACCATTGGTCAATGCAACATCCGTCCCTCTACCCCCTGATCAAGAACCAGCTATGGCTGCATTAAAAAGCATTACAGAAACCTTGCATAATGTTGACCATTATGCGAAGTATAATCAAATTCGATCTGTCATCACCCCTTTCGCGGGTGACGCAAAGTTATTTAGAAGATGGCTTATTGACGCGGATAAATTCGCCACAATGATTAATGCTTGCACTGATTCAGACAGAAAGAGAATCGTTACCTTTCATCTGATTCGCTGGTAACAGACTTCCTACGGAGGCGTGCTAAGTCATACCCTGAGGAGACATACGACTCCCTGAGACGCGAACTCATACAAAGATACAGTCACATAACAGACACACAGCACGCGTGGTTCCTTCTTAGAAAAATCAGACAAGAACACAAGGAATCTGTTCAGTTCTATGGTGACAGGCTTTTAAATCTTGCTGAAGTGGCCCATCTAGATGGACCTGTTGCATCCCAAGAGTTGGAGAAACATCTGGTTGGTATTTTTGTTGACGGTTTGGCAGCAGATAATCTGAAACTATACTACTCATCAAAAGTCAAGGGCCACTTACAAAAACCTTGGTTGAAACCATAAAACAAATCTGATATAAACGTAATTGGTATAAGTCAAAACGGCATTTATTGAATACCAAATTGACATGTCACGTAAAGAAATGGAAACACACATTCAAACGCAATGAAGCTGTGAAGTGTGTCACCCACTTTTTCAAAAGTCACACAATAGATATTGGACAAATAGACATTTCAAAATCGGGTATGACCACCGTATGCAGCAAGGCATTCAAGACAGCATAGACGCATCGAGGTCATAAGCGTCCGAAGAGTATCCTGAGGAACAGCTTGCCATTCCTGAAGCAGAAATGCAGTCAGCTGTGCAACATCCATTGGCAGGGGGTGATTTGTTAACAATCTTCGACCAAGGACATCTCAGAGGTGCTCAATCGGAGAAAGGTCAGGTGAATGAGCTGGCCACGCCATCCTGATGATCCCATGTTGCTGAATAAACTCATTCACCACACGAGCTCGATGGGGTCGAGCGTTATCATCTTGGAGGATGGCATTACCACCTATGGCCTCCAGAGCACGCTAAACAATTGGTCTCAAGATTTCGTTCTGGTATCTTGGGCCGGTCAAGTTGCCTTGGATGATGTAGAGTGGGGTCCTTCCATGTCTGTAGAAGCCACCCCAGACCATGACAGAACCCCTACCATAACGATCCACCTCTCGAATTGTGTCATCAGTAAATCGCTCTCCTGGTCGTCTCCAAACTCGAATCCTGCCATCATTGAATGACACAGTGAAGCGAGATTCATCAGTGAAGAGAACGTGACTCCATTGTTGCCTTGTCCATCGGATGTGCTCGTGGCACCAAGCAACACGGGCTCTGCGATGAGCAGGAGTAAGAGGGATTCTGACTGCAGGACGTCGAGCAACCAGTCCAAATTCATGTAAACATCTGCGAATGGTGCTTTGACTGACATTAACGTTTACAGTTTGTCTCAGTTGACATCTTAGAGTGGAACAAGTCACTGTTTGATGGCGCAGGGCTGACAACAAGAGGTACTGGTCATCGTGTCAATTGGTGCATCTAGGGCGACCTGGCCGGTGGCGATCTTCCACACTTCCTGTGGCCTGAAATCTCTCCAAAATTCTTTGGATAGTAGAGTGTGACACTGCAAGCCGTCTAGCAACCTCACGGACAGATAAATCACTTTCAACACACGCTATTGCCCTCATTCTTTGTAAGGTGTCAAGACTTCTTCTCGGTGGCATGGTTTTTGCAAGAGATGAAACTACCCTAAGTCTGTTGATTGTAAAACAAATTAAGAGTGAACAAATTGCACGTGATCACCATGGTTGTCGGTGAGTTGTTTTTATGCTTAACGTGCAGAGAGGACTGTAAGAGCAAGATATTGCACCCATTTTTACTAAAAACTTCCTTCATTTAATCATTCTATGCGCTTATATAAAAGTGTATTGAAAATAATAGGGTGCCCTTGACATTTGACGAGTAGTATACATCTAATCAGAAAAGATCCTAAAACAATAACTGAGGCAATACAAACAGCGGTCACAGAGGACAATGTAAGTAAGAGGTTTAACCAGCGCCTAAGAAGAGAGCCGAAGTTTGAACCCAATCAAGAACATGAGCCTTTGGAAATTGGTCACTCGCGCCAACGATGGCATCGATAAAGTCATTCAAAACCATGGGCAAGAACAACAGTATGGTGGACACCGCAATCCCCATAACCAGGCACCAATACAAAAACACCAAAATGTACATCAAGTCACTACGTTTGCGTGTTACAACTGTGGCAAATTAGGACATGTATCTTGGGAGTGTCGATCAAGACATCATGGTCAAGAACGAATAAGACCACAATGCTACAATAACAACGGTAATCAGAGATACCAGTTTCAAGGATCAGGACGATATGGTAATACCTCACAAAGCAGTTTCACAAGAGGCCCACCACAGCAGTCCAACAGACAGGGAAACGAGTTCGTCACCCGTTGAGTATGACCGTCAACGGTGACCACATAAAAGCCAAAAGTAACAATAATTCTGACCATAAGTCCCTTGAAAGAAAGAAGAAAGAGACTTCTGTTAGACAAGAATACCACCGGAAAGAAAGAACAAGACTCTGAAATCAATCATATTAACATACATCCAGACCCAAGTGTCATAACATTAACAGTGATACAACGTAAAAATATCTCCAAAGGATAAAATGTAGGGATAAAAAGAATGCGTAAGTTACTAGAAGGCATGATCGCCCACGCCGCGGGTCATCACCCGCCATGGAAATTAAATTGCTAGAACGGTTACCATTTGAACGAAATGAGAACGAAGATCAAAAGGAAAAGTCACGTCCCCAAGTTGACACAAGGTAACGAAATCGACAAAAGGGACCATAGTATTATACGCAACAGTCATTTTTGGACGTTTTTGCGATATTTTGTCCTTTATTTGAATGCAGCGGCAAACGTTTCACAGAAGATTCTAGAAAATATTTCGAAAAAAACAACTAACCTTGAAAAGTAACTTTTTCTTAATAATGATGTTAGGAATATAAAAATTAGCTGGCCGGATGGCCCATTTTGAGCAGTGAAATAATATGCTTTTATTTATACAGACGGATAGATAATAATGAAGACATTGACAAAAGACTGTGTTGTTCACATCAGCGAAAGACTGCATTGAATCAAACATGTCACTAATTTGCACAAAAACCGCGACCTTGAGACTCAAGTGTCCAAATCTAGTTAGAATGAAAGAGAGGGACATTGGTGGGAGCTGTGGCTAAAAATAACTTTAAAGACAAAATTTGTAGAGGGGACGGATAGGTTGGTTCAAAAACCAAGTACGTTTTTTGTGAAAACGCAAGTAGAGACGGACGGACTAACAGATAAAAATCCATACTTGACTGAAGCATGACTGAAATGACTTTAGTGTAGGAAATTTGAATTTGAAAAAACACAAGGCATTGATTGGCCACAGACAATCATATTATCAGCGCTCAGACGCGCTTTTTGCCATTCCTCAATAGTTGTCCAGTGATAGACACAGTAAATTTTAAGTGTGGTGATTTCCAATGAAGTAAATTGAAATAAGTTCAGGGACGCCATACTATAGCCAGCAGCTCAGCTGAGTTTTGCTAGCATTTCTGTGTTCTTTATTCATAATCTGGTAAGATTGAAATTATTTCTTTGTATATTTTAAATATTGTTTAATGTTTCGAGTGATTTGATACTGCCATATCGAAATCTAGCCTTACAACAAGTAAGGATTTGCTCTAGACCCCCCGCCCTAGTTCAGGGTCTAGGGACAAACAATATATATAAACTCCAGCAAGGATTAGGAAGGACAGATCAAGTGTTGAGATCAGTGGAACATATCACCTATCCTATTCTATGGCAGGAAGCTAATAAACATATTTAGGAATATGTAGTCTGGGAGAACTTATCCTATGTGAAACCAACTTGGTAAGATGTGTTGTATGGTCAGAGAGATCTGACCCTGTCTAAGTGGTGTTATTGTAAATTGTTACGTGTAGAAGTGGCTCCTTAGGTAAGGTTCTGAACCTAAACCAATACTTTATTTCAGAGCTGTGAGTTTTTTATGTTGACACCAAAAGGTGGTGTCAAATGCTGGGTAAATAATTGACAGTGAGGACCCGTGCAGTGTCGCATCTCGGCAGAACAGCCTTGTATTGCCCCAAGCACGGAGAGGTGGGGCCACCAGATTCCAGCACCAGAACTACTCTTTCAAAGTTACGTAAGCAGGCTGGTCTGCTGGATTTACACCAACTTCATAGACATAGCACCCAAAGTGAATTACTACTAAAACATCCCATTTCCTTCCATCATTAATGGACAATGTTTGGTAGGCATAGACAGGGAGGGATGAAGCCACCCCAACAGCACATCTATTCATCGTTCTCCCAGGGAAAATAAAATTATGAACTGTAGAAATATTAACTAATCGTGAAAATTGTATACGTACACACCTTTTATTTATCATGCCATTTATTCATGCCATTCACTCATAAATTTCAAAATCTTTCATATGTTCTGGCCAAAATAAAACCTTGGTTCAGAACAAATAAATTTAAAAAAGATTTACTTTCTAAAATTTCACCAGCTGAATTTAGTTCATTGTGTTCTAAATTTTATTGATAATATTATATTATTTAATATCTGTGTGTGTGTGTTTGTATATGTCAATACAACACATTACATTCAGTACCCTAGATTTTAACGTAGCCACATTCATTAGAAAAAAAGAAATGTGTGAGGTCGTATAGTGGTAGCAAGAAGGGTCTTCTGTACATTCACAGCTACATTTTATCTCAGGAGCCTTCACAGCTGACCTCATACATCACACTTAGTAATATCACCATCATACAATACCATCAAAACCACTACATATATTGGGGTCTTGTCCAGGGATAATTAGCATAAACAGTAATATAAGGATCTCCTGGTGGGAGAAATAAAATTAGGGGAACAAAATTGTAAAATTCCCTTAAAATTAAAAGTGTCCCTTTAAATTAAAAGGGCAATTAGAAGTTGGTGAATCTTCACAGCCAGTGTTAGTTAATTAATTAATTAGAATTATTTTAGTCTAGAGTAATTATAAGTACTTTAGTGGTTGGAAATTTTACTTTGCTTATTGCTAGATTTGTTTAAAAAGTATGGCGGAGCTGGCAAAATTTAGATCAGCTGCTGTGCTGACGGCAAAGGAGATGGGAATGGATGGTCAGATTTTAATTCAATACGTAACGGCTGAATGTGATAAATATATTGAACGGGAAGAAAGAAGATTAGAAAAAGAGGCTGAAAGAAAATTAGAGTCTGAAAGGTTGGCTGAAGAGAAGAGGTTACAAATTGAGGCTGAGACTAAGAGGTTGCAGATTGAGGCTGACAAAGAGGCTAAAGCATTGGAGGCAGAAGAAAAACGACAGCAAAGGGAGGCAGAAGAAAAAAGATTGACTGCCGAAAGGGAGGCAGAAGATAGAAGGTTGCAAAGGGAGCACGAATTACGACTAAGGGAGCTGGAATTACAAGGCCAGGCTCCTGAAAATGGTGCCAGCCCTTTTGCCTCAGATGCTACGCCCAGTCTGGGAGCCTCAAACTCAGCTATGGGGTTTCATTTAGACCATTTTGTTGAAAAAGACGATGACATAGAGGGGTACCTAGGACGTTTTGAGTTATTAGCTACTACATATGGGTTAGAGAGAGAGAGGTGGAGTTTAAAGCTATCACAGGGACTGAGAGGTACTTCTTATGAAGTCTTTGCTAAAATGAACAGGGAAGACCAAGACAATTATGACATGTTAAAGCAGGCTTTGTTATTGAGGTACGAAAAAAATGGTGAATTTTATCGTAAGAAATTTAGAAATGCCAAACTGTTGTCTGGGGAGACATACCACCAATTCTCTGCCAGACTGGAAACCTATTTGGAGAAATGGACTGCTCTGGGGAAGACCCAAGATCTTAAAGAAATGATCATGATTGAGCAATTGAGAGAGTCCATGGCTCCAGACATGAGAAAATTTCTCATGGAACAAGGGGCAGAGAAGTTGGGGGAGGTTTTAAATGTTGCTGAGAGGTATCAGGCAGCCCAGGCAGAGGTAAGTGGTGCTAAAAAGAAGCACATAGACAATTTTAAAGCTCCACAGCAATTTAATAAATTTGATAATAGAGAGCAGGGAAATAAAGGTAGGACAAACTTTGAGCGGCCAAGAAATGACTATCGCGACAGAAACTCACAGTTCAATGACCAAAAATTCAATGAAAGAAAACCGTTGAACCAAGGAAAAAGATGGTGTAAATGGTGCAAGAAAGATAACCATAACACCGAATTTTGTAGAAGGAAACCTTCAAACATTGCTGCAATGAAGTCGGGGACGCAAAGATTAAAGGTTAATCCTAATGGACAACAGGAACCTTATCACCCCCCAGTTTGTGAGGATGTTATTTGTAATGGGGTCACCATAAGGTGCCTTTATGATACAGGTTTGGATTATGATTCAGTTGTGAAGTCTAGCCTAGTGGACCCAAGTCAGTATACCACAGAAACAGTGGAAATACAAGGGGCGACTAAGGACATACCACTCATGACACTTCCCATCGCAAGGATAACGGTGAAAACTCGCTATGTGGAAGGAGAAATCAGAGCAGCAGTGATAGATGAACCAATCTACCCTCTGATATTGGGGTGTAGATACGTCTTCTTGGGGAATCCCGAGAAACCTGTGATCATGGCGACAGTGCAGACCAGGTCACAGAAGAAGGAGGAAGAAGGTGAACCTATAAATGCTCATCCAGAGGAGATGAGGAAGGCGCAGGCTGAGGATAGGACACTCAAGCCATGTTTTAAAAAATTGCCCAAATGCCACACACCTCCGAGCAAGGGGGAATATTTCATGAAGAACAAACTCTTATACAGGAAGGCCGGAACTGGAACAAATGGTCACAACCAGCTGGTTCTTCCCACTTCATATAGAGATAAAGTGATGGAACTCGGGCATGCGATTCCCTTCAGTGGTCACATGGGGATCAGCGCCACAGGACAGCGTATAGCTTGTCATTACTTCTGGCCAGGGATAACGGAGGATATAAAAAGATATGTCAAATCCTGCCCAGAATGTCAAAGGGTAGCTCCAAAGCACTGGACTGCTCCTGCAACTCTAGGGGAAATGCCCATAGTGGGAACACCTTTTGAGAGGGTTGCAGTGGATATTGTAGGACCTCTCACTCGGACCAAGAGGAGGAACAGTTACATCCTTACTCTGGTGGACACTTGTTCTATGTGGGGAGAGGCGGTAGCCCTGCCATCAATTGATTCAAAACATGTAGCAGAGGCACTACTTACAATATTTACCCGATTAGGATTCCCGCATCAAATCTTGACGGATAATGGTTCTCAGTTCAAGGGGAAACTAACGGAAGAAGTTTTTAAGCTATTTCAAGCCAGACACTTTCATTGTAGTCCGTACCATCCACAAGGGAACGGCCAGGTAGAGAGGTTCAACGGGACTCTCATTTCTATCCTGAGAAAGCTGGCACACGAAAAACCGGATCTGTGGGATCAATTCCTGCCCGCCGCATTGTTTGCGTATCGGGAGGTACCACATAGTTCAACCGGGATGGCTCCCGCAACTCTGCTATTTGGGAGGCCAATAAAAGGTCCATTAGAAGCTTTATTAAGGACCTGGACAGATGAGAAGGCGGAAGAGACTGTTACCTCATCTAATCAATACGTGAACGAACTGACCACTCGTTTGAAAGCTGGATGGAAACAGGCAAATGATAATGTGAAACAAGCCAGGAAGAAACATGCAGCATATTTTAATAGGAAGGCAAAGGACAGGGAACTGGCAGTCGGAGAGAAGGTGCTGCTTCTACTACCCGGAAGCCAGAATAAATTACAAATTGGTTGGCAAGGTCCATATACGGTTCTAGAGAAGGTGTCTAGCACAAACTATAAAATTGACAAAAAGGGGAAGGAGAAAGTTTATCATGTAAACCTGTTAAAGAAGTATCTGGACAGACCACTCCAGGAAAGCACCCCCTTATTGACCTTGGCTATTGCAACCCAGATGCAAAAGGAACCACTCACCTCACATGAATACCCATTACATCCTTGTGAAACAGCAGCACAGGTAAAAGTCAGTAAGCACCTGACTAAAAACCAGAGGGAGAGAGTTCAACAGGTTCTGGAGGAACATACAGATGTATTAACAGATAAACCAGGCCATACAAATTTGCTACAGTATGACATGAAACTGGTAGACTCAAACCCAATCTGTATGAGAGCCTATTCTATTCCGTTCGCGAAGGAGAAGGCATTGAAGGAAGAAATAGATTATTTGTTGAAGGAGGGGATTATTTCGCACAGTGAATCATCTTTTAGTTCTAGTGTCGTTTTGTTGAGAAAACCGTCTGGGGAACACAGACTGTGCATAGATTACAGGAAACTGAATGCTGTCACAGAAGGACAAGTGGATCCATTACCAGACACAAAACAGTTATTTGCCAGACTGAACAAGGCAAAATACTTTTCAAAGGTGGATCTTAGTAAAGGCTATTACCAGATCCCAGTGAAGCCTGAAGTGAGACCTTATTTGGCTTTTAGCACTTCGGATGGACATTATGAATTCAACATGCTACCATTCGGACTGAAAAATGCTCCGAGTGTATTTTCAAGGATGATGCGCAAATTGTTGGATCCCCTGAATAACCCATGTATCACGAATTTCATGGATGATATTCTCGTCGCCACAGAGACATTTGAAGAACACATTGAAGCTCTAGAAATGTTATTTAATAGGCTTAGGGAGGCGAACTTAACACCTAGGCCACAAACAAAAAAGGACGTGCGATCATTCGTGTCGTTATGCGGATTTTATCAGAAATACATCAAAAATTTTAACGCTATTTGTGCTCCTCTGACTGATCTGACTCGCAAGGGACTTCCAGATAAAATTATTTGGACTGCACAATGTGAACTAGCGTTCCAAGAGTTAAAGGAAAAACTCACTAGCAAGCCTATTCTCAAACTGCCTGATTTGACACAGGACTTTGTCTTAAGAACCGATGCAAGTAATGTAGGACTCGGAGGGGCTTTGTTGCAAAGATCATCTTCACCTGATGGGGAACTGAACCAGTCGCTTATGCAAGCCGCAAATTGAATAAGGCGGAACAAGGATACTCCACAAGCGAAAAAGAATGTTTAGCGTTAATCTGGGCAATAAAGAAGTTTCAAATCTATCTGTATGGTAGGACTTTTGTGGTCGAGACGGATCATCAGCCTCTCGTATTCTTATCTCAGGCTAAGCATGAAAACGCAAGATTGCTGAGGTGGTCTTTATTGCTTCAACCTTATCAGTTTAGTATCCAATATATCCCAGGCAAATTGAATGTCGGTGCAGATTTCCTCAGTCGGCACCCCTGTGATCAAAATTAGAGTAATGGCAGGCGTGAGGAGAGATTTTATCTATGTGTATCACTGGTTTTAGAACTTGCCGTAGGCATGTTTTCAAGTGGGGAGATGTGTCATAAAATTAACAGTGATACAACGTAAAAATATCTCCAAAGGATAAAATGTAGGGATAAAAAGAATGCGTAAGTTACTAGAAGGCATGATCGCCCACGCCGCGGGTCATCACCAGCCATGGAAATTAAATTGCTAGAACGGTTACCATTTGAACGAAATGAGAACGAAGATCAAAAGGAAAAGTCACGTCCCCAAGTTGACACAAGGTAACGAAATCGACAAAAGGGACCATAGTATTATACCCAACAGTCATTTTTTGGACGTTTTTGCGATATTTTGTCCTTTATTTGAATGCAGCGGCAAACGTTTCACAGAAGATTCTAGAAAATATTTCGAAAAAAACAACTAACCTTGAAAAGTAACTTTTTCTTAATAATGATGTTAGGAATATAAAAATTAGCTGGCCGGATGGCCCATTTTGAGCAGTGAAATAATATGCTTTTATTTATACAGACGGATAGATAATAATGAAGACATTGACAAAAGACTGTGTTGTTCACATCAGCGAAAGACTGCATTGAATCAAACATGTCACTAATTTGCACAAAAACCGCGACCTTGAGACTCAAGTGTCCAAATCTAGTTAGAATGAAAGAGAGGGACATTGGTGGGAGCTGTGGCTAAAAATAACTTTAAAGACAAAATTTGTAGAGGGGACGGATAGGTTGGTTCAAAAACCAAGTACGTTTTTTGTGAAAACGCAAGTAGAGACGGACGGACTAACAGATAAAAATCCATACTTGACTGAAGCATGACTGAAATGACTTTAGTGTAGGAAATTTGAATTTGAAAAAACACAAGGCATTGATTGGCCACAGACAATCATATTATCAGCGCTCAGACGCGCTTTTTGCCATTCCTCAATAGTTGTCCAGTGATAGACACAGTAAATTTTAAGTGTGGTGATTTCCAATGAAGTAAATTGAAATAAGTTCAGGGACGCCATACTATAGCCAGCAGCTCAGCTGAGTTTTGCTAGCATTTCTGTGTTCTTTATTCATAATCTGGTAAGATTGAAATTATTTCTTTGTATATTTTAAATATTGTGTAATGTTTCGAGTGATTTGATACTGCCATATCGAAATCTAGCCTTACAACAAGTAAGGATTTGCTCTAGACCCCCCGCCCTAGTTCAGGGTCTAGGGACAAACAATATATATAAACTCCAGCAAGGATTAGGAAGGACAGATCAAGTGTTGAGATCAGTGGAACATATCACCTATCCTATTCTATGGCAGGAAGCTAATAAACATATTTAGGAATATGTAGTCTGGGAGAACTTATCCTATGTGAAACCAACTTGGTAAGATGTGTTGTATGGTCAGAGAGATCTGACCCTGTCTAAGTGGTGTTATTGTAAATTGTTACGTGTAGAAGTGGCTCCTTAGGTAAGGTTCTGAACCTAAACCAATACTTTATTTCAGAGCTGTGAGTTTTTTATGTTGACACCAAAAGGTGGTGTCAAATGCTGGGTAAATAATTGACAGTGAGGACCCGTGCAGTGTCGCATCTCGGCAAAACAGCCTTGTATTGCCCCAAGCACGGAGAGGTGGGGTCACCAGATTCCAGCACCAGAACTACTCTTTCAAAGTTACGTAAGCAGGCTGGTCTGCTGGATTTACACCAACTTCATAGACACAGCACCCAAAGTGAATTACTACTAAAACATCCCATTTCCTTCCATCATTAATGGACAATGTTTGGTAGGCATAGACAGGGAGGGATGAAGCCACCCCAACAGCACATCTATTCATCGTTCTCCCAGGGAAAATAAAATTATGAACTGTAGAAATATTAACTAATCGTGAAAATTGTATACGTACACACCTTTTATTTATCATGCCATTTATTCATGCCATTCACTCATAAATTTCAAAATCTTTCATATGTTCTGGCCAAAATAAAACCTTGGTTCAGAACAAATAAATTTAAAAAAGATTTACTTTCTAAAATTTCACCAGCTGAATTTAGTTCATTGTGTTCTAAATTTTATTGATAATATTATATTATTTAATATCTGTGTGTGTGTGTTTGTATATGTCAATACAACACATTACTTCAGTACCCTAGATTTTAACGTAGCCACATTCATTAGAAAAAAAGAAATGTGTGAGGTTGTATAGTGGTAGCAAGAAGGGTCTTCTGTACATTCACAGCTACATTTATTTCAGGAGCCTTCACAGCTGACCTCACGCATCACACTAGGTGATAACACAACCATACAAATACCATCAAAATCCACTACACCAAGTTCATGCTTAATAGAAATAAACAACAAAAGTTACAGGGCATTAGTAGACACAGATGTAGCATAATAAGTTCTGTGACAGTATGTGATGTTAACAACATGCTTTACTAATTCTCCAAAAATTCTTTTCAAGTTACATCTGCTGCTTGACACGTGTTAGTATTGGCCTTTACTGGATAGCCCACATCGTGTGATCAGTTAACACTTTGCTCATCTTTCTGCTAGGGGGTTCGCCTCTAATTCCAAGGGTACTTGATTCGCTCCCAGTACGGAGAATATAATAGAAAATTATAGTGGTTCCAATGTCATACCCTCACCTTTCTTTCTTTCCTCCCCCTCCCACCACTGCTCTCCTGGGTACAGGGCCGGATTATCCATTCGGATACGTAGGCTGAAGCCTAGGGCCAAGAGCTTTTGGGGGCCCGTGCATAAGTTTTTTTTTTAAATTTTTATGCACAGATTTATGTACAAAAAGGAAATGTTTGCCCTTCGCATGTTTAGATTATATTTAAGTGTGTCTTCTCACGACTTGGGGCCAAGACACATCATAATATTCACCTAAGACGTCTGTCCATGACAAGGGACTTTCGGATCTGCTTCTAGCATCATTGCTGAATGGCAACAGATCACCGCGACAAGTCGCGTCAGACCGTTCAAACATCGTGCGCGGTGGTATACAAATACTTAAACATGCAATTAATTTAGATGCGCTCACAGGTGCGTCTATAAAATACTAGACTTACATGGGAGGATCTCACACATAGAACTCCTACGCGAAAATAGGACGTAACAGTTTACATCGACCTCCCCTTCGAAAAAAAAAAATAAAGATTTTTTTCGATTAAAAACAGTGAGGTCAATCAAGTTCCATCCAACTAAAGAATAGACATTTATTAATATTTTAAGTTATTATTCTAGAATAAGTTATGAGAATAGAAAACAATAATAGGACATCAATCAATAATAGATCTTCTTTTGAAGAAGATCTGAACACCCTATTCAAACAAAAGTTGAAAAGTAAAGAGACATAGATCAACTATGTACTAAAACGGAAACAATAAGTGGTAAGTGAAACGAACAAATGAAATGGAGAATGATCATAAAAGGTGAAACAATTGCAATAAATCAACCAAGATGATTAAACATGATAACATTTTTTTTTTTTTTAAATTTTTATTTTATTAAATGAGATGTGTATCGGTCGTATGTGCAAAAACGTAAGTGTGGAATCCAAAATGAAACCAAAATTAATTCTCAAAAATAAAACGCAAGAAGAGAGCAACACAGTCCAAAGGAGTGTGAAGAGAATAAACTCGAGGTAAACTACTGAAACCAACAAGTGCTAAGTATGGTATCATTAAATATATACGTGCACAAATCAGGCGCTAATGTTGCGCTACCATACGAAAATGACGTTATAAGCAAGAAATTGCACATGTGCAGCCAAAGTGAATATCCGAAACAATGGAAACATGGCACGTAGAGAACTCATTATAAAAACAATTGCATAGAAAAAAATGTGATAAATAAGTGTTCCGTAATTAAATGTTCCGTTCGAATAAAAATGTCAAGGAAAAGTGTTCTAATGTTCTAAGTGAGCACTCAATGTCCTTACTCGATCACTCGCGAGAAAGTGTCCTGGCTTTTACGATTTAAACTTTTGAGAAAATAATGAGCTAATAAGTCAAACACCGCGAGTAAGTCAGCAAGTAGCGAAAAAAACACCATAAGGAAATATGACAATAAAGTCAATATAGACAAAAAATATAGTCGGTTAATAATGTAGAAAAAATAGTCAATCTTTGGCCAAGATGAAGATGTCATATAAACAAGCGAGGTCATCACGAGAAATGCAGTACTTGGCGACATCAAATATATGCAGAGGTATAATAGTGTTGACGTAGCAGCTAAATGGAGGTACAAGTCGTAATAAGTTTAGTGGTTCAGCGGCCCGGGAGATTCTTGTGGGCATCTAGACAGTAGATCTGCCATGACGTTGTTGGAACCCCGGATGGCTTGGACTTGGAAGTTAAATGGCTGCAGTGCGAGAGCGTATCTTGCAGATTTTGAATTCTTTAAGTCCTTACTCTTTAGTGCAGTAAGAGCCCTCTGATCAGTCTCAACGATAAAGTGTGCGCCAAGGAGAAAACGTTGAAGTTTGAGTATTGACCAAACCATGGCAAGTAGCTCGCGGTCAACTACAGAGTAGCGTTGTTCAGCTGTAGTCAACTTCCTTGAGACGTACATTACTGGGTGTAGGGTTCCTGAATAGTTCTGCATCAACGAAGCACCGATTCCCATCGATGAGGCGTCACTGCGAAGAATAAGAGGGATACCGCAAGATAGGAGTGGATGAAAATAACATCTTAATTTTATCTAAAGTGGCCTGGCACTCTTGTGACCACGGTACCATGTTAGGCGAACCTTTCTTCAACAGACTAGAAAGAGGTGCAGTGATAGATGATAAGTGTGATATGAACCGTCCATAGAATTGGATCAGACCAACAAGACTACGGACCTGTTTCTTAATTTTAGGAGCAGTGATATTCAAGATCTTAGAAGTATTTAGGTCTTCAGTCTGCAAGAGACCATGGCCAACGCGATGGCCCCAAAAAGAGATCTCACTGAAACCAACGTGGGCTTTAGACGGTTTAGCCATCAAGTTGTGAGAACGAAGTGTGGACAAAAGTGAACAGAGACCACTAAAGTTATCTTCCCAAGAGTCACTAAAAAGGCACATATCATCAAGATATGCAATAACATCAGAAAGATGAGAAAGAATACGACGCATCATGCGTACGAAAGTAGCAGGAGCGTTGACGAGACCAAAAAGCATGAAGTTCCATTCGAAAAGACCTCGAGGCGTAGAAAAAGCAGTAAGAGGTTTGGCGCGTTCAGTAAGCGGAACTTGCCAATATCCTTTAGAGAGGTCGAGTTTAGTGAAAAAATAGAGTTAGAGAGCTTGATAAGCAAATCTTCTAACAAAGGCATTGGTTCCGCATCAAATCTCGTGATCTGATTTAATTTGCGATAATCGACGCAAAGACGAATGTTATTGTCCCTTTTCCTAACAATAACAATAGAAGAAGAATATGCTGAAGTAGATGGTTCGATTATGTTCAACAGCAGCATTTCATCCAATTCTTTTTCCACTTGAGTTTGAAAGTGGAGTGGAATGGGATAAGGGCGGACTCTAATAAGTTTGTCATCAGTCAGTATAATGTCATGTGTAATGACAAATGTCCGACCTGCAATGTCAGTAAGGACATATTGAAAAAAATGTAATAAGGAAGAGACTTGCTGTTGTCGTTCAGCAGAGAGTTCATGTGAAATAGTGACGTGTTTCCATGTTTCCGTCGAAAGTAACGGGACTACCGGAAGAGGTAGAGGCACGTCAGAGAAAGTTGATTCCTCTTCTTGAATAACAGAAAAAGAGGCATAATGATTCAGACGATAAGGAGGGTCGTCAGTTGCCTGAAAGACAGACTGAAGATAGTCTGGACGTAAGTGAAATTCCTTCAACATGTTAATGTGAAAGGTTTTATGTTTGCCGTCAATGTTAACAATATAGACGACGTCAGAGATTCTCGATACAATTGTAAAAGGGACTTTCCAGGCGATAAGAAGACGATTGTCCTTACGAGGAAGTAGAACATATGCTTCGTCACTAGAAAAGAGTTGACGGAGACGTCTATATCTTTTAAGAAAGAGTCTCGCCTCTTCTTTGGTGGACTCTGACGCAGAGGTAGCCAACCTGCATGCGTTGATAATTTTCTGTCTTAACGCGATGACATAATCGTAAGAAGACTGAGTGTCATCATTAATGTCATCGGCAGTGAGTAGGTCGTGAAGTACCGACATGGGACCACGAGGTTGTGCACCGAAAACGAGATCGAATGGTGAAAAACCTGTATGCTCATTTGCACTTCCCGATAGGCGAAAAGCACAGCGGGTAAAACTCTGTCCCAATCCTGAGGATAGTCACCAGTTATCTTCCCCAGTAAGTGCTTAAGCGTGCGATTTTGACGCTCAATTAAACCATTTGACATGGCGTGAAACACACTGCCGAGAGACCTGTCAATGTGGAGCATGGCCATTGCTTTAGACATAGAGTCGGACCCAAACTGTGAACCATGATCTGATAAGATTTTCTTGGGGAAACCCAAACGAGAAAGAAATAGCCAGAGCACAACTGCTACATCAGCAGAAGAAATGCTCTTAAGAGGGATAGCCTCTGGCCACCGAGTACACATATCAATACAAGTAAGAATGTATCGGTGTCCCCTGGCAGACATGATCGGTAAAGGGCCGATAATGTCAATTGCCATCTTTTCGAATGGACGAATAGGAATGTCTGCAGCTTGGATGGGAGCTGCATGGCTCGGATCCTTGGATTTAACTTCCTGACATGTCGTGCAGAAGCGACAATAGACTGTCACATCCTTATTCACGCCCGGCCAAAAGAAAAAAGAAAGCACTCTAGATTTAGTGCGGGAAAACCATATGCCCTGCACCCTGAGAGTCGTGGGCGTGTTGTAAGATACGAACCCTTAGGTCTTGAGGCACTAATATTTGTGATCGTACGGATGTAGTAGAATCACGAACCATTCATACTAGCACCCAATTTTTAATTAAAAACCAATGTTTAAGGTTTGCCTCACAATTTGTGTCATTCTGCTTAACTAATAGAAAAAAATTACTTAATGATGAATCATGTTGTTGGAGCTCAATAAAAGGCTCCCGTGACATAACAGATTGAGCATCATCATTATTTACCTCATGATTAGTGGCAGGTGGAACATGTAAAAGGTCTTGTGCTTGCGCTATAGTCGTAACTGCATAAGCAGCATGAATGTGTTGCTGTTCCCAGGCAGCAATCTGTTGTGGAGTACACTCTTTAACCCCATGTATCCGCCCGACAATAAGGTCGGCGATTGGTTCCGGGAGCATGCATATGTGTATATGCCTTGTAAAAAAATGGAGTGGCAATGTGGACAATGGCAGTAGGAAAAGTCTCAACTGTACCACCGAAGGTCACACATTTTACGACTTTACCTGTAGCACAAGACCGGTGGACTAGCGACTGGCGAATGCCAACCGTCGTACATCCAGAATCCTGGAGAACTGAAACTGGTATATTGTTTACAAACCCCTTGTGCAGTGTAAGAGAACCTGTTTCATCATGAGCAGACAAGGCTGGAAGAGTCGGGAGAGGATGGCCGCTACTCAATGTAGTAACTGCTGCAGGCTGAAACAGAGCCGTGCACTCAGGGCACTGAGATGCACGCTTAAAACCAACAGAACAAGAAGCCGCGGCATTATTAACATTATTAATGTCACTTTAATTTGAAATAACCTGAGGCTCAGGTTGAGCCGAGTTAGCATGTCGAAGAGATCTATTGTTTGGAGATCTACCTCTATATCGAGATCGATCATAACTATTATCTCTAATGGGATCATTGTTTTGATTAGAACCTCAGTTAGAATGGTTACGAGACCTATTTTCCCTTTGATCAAAATGTCTATTAGATGAATTGTTTTGGTTTCGAGAAAAATTACTGTAAGGTTGCCAATCATTAGTGTGGTTATTACTTCTATTATTTCCTGAAGTATTGGCACCAAAATATTGAGGCCCATTAAATTGTCTCCAGTTTCTTGGAGCAGGAGAATTGCTACGCAATTGATTCCCTTGGCGATGTCTAAAATTGCGATAATCTCCCCTGCCAAAGTTACGATCAGTACTGTGAGACCTATATCGCAAGTTATTATTGTAAGGCATTGCTGATGCCACAGACAAAGCATCTCTGACATTAGAGTTGCTAACAACCATGTTTGGATGTGCGGTTGAGTATTGGCGCTCTATTTCTTCAGAAACATTTAAATTAGCAGGCCTTCGTTCATGTAGGAAGGAGAGAAATAAAGGGTTGACTGAGGACATCACCTTATCATGGAGCATTAAATCCATAAGGGCTTCACAAGTGTGTTCAATTTTTGAAAGCTCAACCCAGCGAGAAAATGTAAGACGTATATCTGCAATAAAATCAGAGAAGTCCTTTCCAGTCTCCGGCAGTAAACTTTTAAAACGGAGCCAATAACCATCTTCGCCAAGTTGGTATTTTTTTTTAGTAAAATAACTCTAACAGTATCGTAGTAATTTTTGTTAGGTTTTTCCAACATACACACAACTGTTAAAGCTTCTCTGGTGAGAAGTTCCATAAGTCACGTACAATATTCCGATTTATCGATCTTATGAGACTCACATATGACCTCGAATCTATTCAGATAGAATAGGACGTCGTCGGAAGTAGGTCTAAATGGAGGCAACCTGATCTTGTAAGAACCAGAATGGTTCTTATGTGTAGATGCTTGATTATCAGGAGCATTGTGTCCATTATTACCATTCATTAATGTAATCCTCTCAAGTTCTAAAAATAATATTTTCTGTTCATGGAGTCTACGGTTTTCGTTTTCAGTAGCTTCTAATTGCATTTTATGTGCTTCAGCGTCCATCTGATGTTTCTTATCTTCTGCGTCCATCTGACGTTTCTTGTCTTCTGCGTCCATCTGACGTTTCTTGTCTTCTGCGTCCATCTGACGTTTTCTTTCCTACATCTGAAATTTCTTTTCTTCTGCGTCCATCTGACGTTTTCCTTCTTCCTGTTCCTGGGCTTTCGCATATTCAGTAGTTGCGAATTGCTTTAACTCATCAGAGTCCATACCAAGCGCCTTTCCTTGCTTGATAAAATAATCCAATGTAGACATCTTGTCTACTATATGAGTTGCCAACTCACCTAGTTAAATATTTCTTTTAAGAAATTAAAATTATCCCCTAATTACTGTGTGATAGATTCTTGTCCACGGAACCTATGTTTAAATTCCTTTAATTACCGGAATACTAATATTATCATATAATTATTAATTAATCACTAAAGCATGCATTAAAAAAAATTAATAGATCATATAAGACAAGAAATACACGATGAAGATACGGAGAACAACTGATACAAAGACGAGATACTAAAGTACAAATGAAAACATTCGCAGAATCAAAGAAAAGGGTAAAGTAGCACTAAAGAAAAAATGCAATGATACTGCGAAAAAAGAAACGAGACAAGCAACAGCACAGTGTATAAATAGAACATTTATATAGAAATCAGGGATAGCAAGATGGAGAATGACAATTACGAACAAAGACAATCATGAAACTAAGGGACAGAGGAAAAATATCACAATAATAACAGTAAAAAACAGCACGACACGTCTAAACACTGGTGTGACAGACAACCAAGCACAGTGGACCGAAAATCCTTCAGCAAGTATATGCAGGAATTTCCACTGCGGGAAATCTGCAAAAAGTCCCTGAAGGACGCCTACGTGGGCCCTGGTGTGAAACTGGGATGTACCCCAACATAGGTCTCCTCCCAACCTTCCCGCATAGCACAGGGAACATGGACCTTTAAGAATAAAAGTGGACATAATGAAGCATGGCTCGACTACAACATGCAGCGGTGGTGACAACTAGTACATATATTAAGCCACTTATCTTTAAAAAAAATCCCGGTCCTTGCGAACATAGCGTCGATGGGTATCGGGAGTTGCATGTTGAGCAAATCTGTGAAAGCAGTCCAACGTAGAGGTCAGCCAGGTCGTCCGTTACATAGTAGACTGCAGGAAACTCGTGTTGATGGCATTCTTGTGAAACGTGACTGATATATATATATCAGGATACGAATTACCTTCGATGTCGGTCTGTTATAAAGATGTCATCTGGATTGTCGTCTTCAAGGATGATCTGCTCGTTTCTCGTTCTTTAAACTTTTGGATGTGGGCATACATGGTTACGTCCCACGTTACAACTTTAGCACTTCACTAGAAGCAAAAGAGAGCGAATTTTTTTTTTGTGCTTCGATTTTTGCCTTCTTGTGGCAAGGCGCGTTCCTTTTAACCTATTTTGTTATACCAGAGCGCTTTTACCATCCAAAAGTAAGTCAACCCTGTTGACTGCTGACTCGATCAGCGTTGACAGATACTAAGTCCTGAAAGGACTAACATTATCTATCGGTTAGCATAAAGCCCTAAAAAGGACTCGCCAGCTACGCCAACGCTACCGAGCTAGGTTTTTTTTGGGGGGGTGTTTGCCCTCTTCTGGCGAGGCGAGTTCCTTTCAACCTTTTTGGTTATATCATAGCGCGTTTACCATCCAAAAAAAGTCTACTCTGTTGACTACTAACCCGATCAGCGTTGACAGATACTAAGTCCTGAAAAGGAATAACATTATCTATCTGCTAGCATAAAGCCCTAAAAAGGACTCGCCAGCTACGCCAACTCGCAAATGTCATATACGTTTTCTTACTTCTGTAACTGACATGATCTTCTATCTCCGCCAGCTTCAGGAAAAATCAAGAGAGCAGAAAAGGCCTTTATATATCGCCTTTATAAAACTCAAAAAGCAGTCGACCTGGTTAGCAGGGATGGGCTCTTCAAAATCCTCCTGAAAATAGGCTACCCTTCCAAAATGCTGGAAATGATAAAGTCATTCCATGACGACATGAAGGGAACAGTCCAATATGCCGGAAGCACATCACAGCCCTTTGCCATACGAAGTGGCGTTAAACAAGGCTGTGTTCTGGCTCCGACTTACTCTTGAAACATGCATTCAGAGATTCAACTAAAGGAATATGCCTTCACGCTAGGTCAGATGGCCGTCTGTTTAATCTTTCAAGGCACCATTTCACATACCTAGAGTCTACCATCAATGACAAACTCTCACTGGACACAGACATCGACAGCCGCGTTGGTAAAGCTGCAATTACCTTTGCCCGCCTCACATCGCGTGTTTGGGGAAACAACGAAGACAAAAGCTGCGGTATATAACGCCTGCGTCACCAGCACACTCCTATATGGCAGCGAGACCTGGACGACCTATGCTAAGCAAGAAAGAAGGCTCAATACCTTCCATTTACGGTGTCCACGCCACATCCTCGGCATCTCGTGGAAAGATAAAGTGACAAATGTCGAGGTGTTGTCACGTGTTGGCCTTCAAAGTATGTATACACTGCTTAGACAGCGCAGACTTCGCTTCCTTGGCCATGTCCGCCGCATGGAAGATAGTCGCATCCGAAAAGATATCTTCTACGGACAATTAGCAGATGGCAAGAGAACAGTTGGGTGACCGCAGCTGAGGTTCAAGGATGTGTGCAAGAGAGATATGAGGGCACTGGACATGGATCCAGCAACATGGGAGGATGAAGCTGCCGATCGCACTAAGTTGCGATGCTATTTACGGCGCCACCTTATATTGGGCGAAAAGAGACTCACAACAAGCGGAGGAGAGGAGAAAACGTCGAAAATAAGCAGCTGAGGGCTTTCACCTCAAGGGTGCATTCCCATAGTCAGTTATGACTGAAGGGGCTATTATTATTATTACTTTTGTAACTACCCTCCTGCTTAACATTAAAGTTCAGTCTCCATACTACTCACGCGATTATTTCCAATGTACTTTTTATTTCTCACGGTTAGTGCACGTGTGTTAACCTCTCTTCATAAGCATGTAGAAAATTTTAGTTTACCGTAACTGAAAACGCATCAATATATTCACGGCAGAAATGGTGGCAATAGCAAAAGCACTTGAAATAATTACTGACAAACCTCCCAAAAAGCTAACAATCCTAACTGACTCACTGTCAGCTCTTCAAGCACTAAGAAACCCACATGAATGTAGCCGCCGAGACATAGCAGAAGAAGTGTTGCAACTTTAGTACACACCTAAGTAATAGGGGCTGCTCAGTATTATTAGCATAGATACCCTCTCACGTGGGAATAGAAGGAAACGAGGAGGCCGACAGGGAAGCAAAAACAGGAAGAAGCAGCCCAAACCATATAAACTCAGGTTTAGGCACAACAGAGATCAAAAGTATAATTAGAAATATTATAAATAAGGAATAGAAAGAAAACTGGAAATAAAGTCAGAAAGGCAGACACACATATAAACTGCTAAAAGATCCAACCCGGACATGTCAGATATCTAGAGAACAAAAAATACCATGCAACAGAAAACTAATTAGACTTGAACTAGGAACAGGCTATTTCATGGTGGAGGAACCCTACTGTGCAACATGTCTGGAGAAAAACACCCTAGCACATTATGTGTTAAGATGCAAAAAAAAAAATACGAACAGCACAGAAAGACACTAATGGAATATTTGAGAATCCAAAACTCGACACCACTGTCACTGGAAAATGTACTGAAAGTTGACCTACCCAGGGAGCTACACAACGCAATAAAATTGTATATTATCAGAACAAGAACCAACATATAACAATTAGAGCAAATTAGAATGACAAGGGAAAAAAAGTCCATTCAATATCAGTAGAAGAATCAATTGAAAATTAAAAACAAACAAAAACCACCAATCCAAAACCAACACTAGCAACAAAAGCCCAGTAGATAAAAAGATGTCAATAGCGAGAGAGAGAGAGCAATATGGTGTCATGGAAGAAATAAATATTACAGGCACCATAGACATTAAACATTGCCACAGCAAACGGCAGACAAATTACAGCCTAGAAGGCCAACACATAAGAAAAACAACAAAGTAATACACTATATAGAATGATGAACACTATATACCCAAATGGGACCGAAGACGCATCAAAAGTGAGGAATGCAGTAAGCGACCCATAGCTTGACTGCTTGCGTCAGGGTCAGCGAACCAGAGCTGACCAAGACCCTACTCCACCTCCAAGTGGTCCTGGAAGCAGGCTGCATCACTGCAGTCTCGCTGAGAAAGTAGGGATCGAAGAGGGAAGGCTAACCCGGTCCCAAAAATGCCATGCTGAAAACGGATGCGTCGGGCCGAAAGGCACAGATATCGCAGCTTTGCTGTAAACGGCGACACAACGTAACAAACGTCCTTTTTAGGACGAACGCAGAAGAAGAAGAAGATATACCCAAATTATAACCCACATGGGGTTGAACCGGGTTTCCCTTGCACACAAAAAACACCAGTTTTCAAGTGCGGGGTTCAAAAACCAAACCAAAAAAAACGTAAGCATGTTACTTTGTGTATTCTTTTATGTAGAAACATGCTTCCTCCTGTAGCCAGTTGATTTGAAGCACTGAAATTTGTTAATAGTTCCTCATTTTCGTTTATTGTTCATAACCTGTGTTTTCCTATGATTTCTTCAAAGCCACTATTATCTGTACCCATCTTAGCATTTAGGTTATCCGTGATTTTTTTTATTTTAAGTTTGGTGTAAAATTCTTCTTTTCCTGATTCTTGTCATTGGTTGGTGCGTAACACTGGATGATGTCTATCTTTATCTCTATTTTGACTGTTTTAAATGTTGCGGTTATAAGACCTGGTCCCGTTGCTTCCCATTCTATGAGTGCTTTCTGTGCTTCTTTAGCATTAGAGCCACCCCCTCCCTGTGCTAGGAGCTTTCTTCCTCGTGTCAAGAGGACAGCATCACTTCTCCTGTGTTCAGTTTTTACCTCTCTAAGCCCTTCCACTTATCACTTTTCCTGTGTTCAGTTTTTACCTCTCTAAGCCCTTCCACTTATCACTTTTCCTGTGTTCAGTTTTTACCTCTCTAAGCCCTTCCACTTTGTGTGGCACATTTACAGGATATTGTTGGTCTTATAATTCCTCGTGTTTGTTACCAGCTTTCCCTTGTTAGTGTCTTCTCCTTCTTACACTCTCAGACGTCCCACTTGAATGTTCTCAAAGAAAGCAGTAGTAAGTTTGAGGCTATTTGAATCCCCGTAAAGCTTTTCCACGAAAGGAACTGGCGTCGGCCATATGCGCTTTCTCTGTAAAGCACATAAGGGGCAATTTTGAAGCAGATGTTCAGCAGTCATTTTATCAGTTACATTGATCGGTAGTTCCTATCCCTAGCTTGTTGAATAGATGTTATCTCAATCTGTTGTGCCCAGTGTGGAGTCTGAAGATGACAACTTGTTCTCTTCTGTTGAGCTGGTAGTAAGCATTACTCTGTGTGTGACCTGGATGTTCTACATTCTATTTGTTTCTGTATCTGATAAAACTCTTTGCCTCCTCGAAAGTTATGCTTGCATCAGGCTGAGATAGATGTGAACCTTCTTTTGCCATTCTGTCAGCCTCTTCATTGCCGGTGATGTTACAATGAGATGCGATCCATTCGATCACAACACTTTTGAATCGTTGGCAAAGTTTGTGGAGCACTATTTTGAGGTCATCCAGGTCTGTATTATTTTGGTTTTTCAACGTTGCAATTATTGAGTGTGCATCAGTAAAGAAAGCAACTTGTCTATCTATGCTTTCTTTCTGCTGCAGTTTTCAAGGCCTCTGCCTCTGCTCTGAAGTTACTTTAGAATTGTCCTGTTGTCACTGACAGCCTTTTTTTTTTGCACCAGTGTCAGAAAGACCCCCCCCCCCCCCCCCACTCCATCTTCTGTTGCATTTGTTGCTGATCCATCTGTGTATGCATGGGTCCAGGCGTTGCGTGAGTAATGTTTCTCTATGTATACTGAAGCACATTAAAAACGCACCACCTGTATAATCCAGGAACAGAGTGTGAAATGTAAATATAAGTGTTTACAAGTTTACATATTTGGAATCTTTATTCATTTTCCTATGAATCCATGCTGGTCATTAATTTGTACATTTGATTGTTATGAAATTAATTCCATTCTGTGCAGGCAAGGGAGAAAAGCAAACATACAAAAAAATGCACGTGCGTTATCCTGCTGGAGAAGCTGCAAGTCTGGATAAATTGTAAACGCAGGAGCAACCAGTGCATCCAGAACCTCATCTCGATATGTCATAGCATTAACATTTCCACGGAAGACGTGAAGAGGCAAGCGATGGTGAAAACTGAATCATCCCCAAATGTGAATACTGCCACCTCCAAATCGGTTGACACAGCAATCTGCAAAGCGCTCTCCACACCGTCGCCAAATCCGCATACGTCCATCAGCAAAGGATATGTTGAATCTGCTCTCGTCTGTGAATAGGACAGCATTCCACTGCAGTCTAGTCCATCTGACATGTTGCTCTGCCCATTGCAGGCGCTGCTGACGATGTCTGTGAGTCAAGTTTGGCCCAACATAAGGTCGTCTTGCAGTAAGGCCTGTATCTCTGAGTCGTCGCATGACTGTCATTCAAGAGACTTGCCCATGTCTACCCACTATTGCTCTTGCTGTTTGACTTGCCGGGAGAGTACGATTCCTTAGGTAACTCAGCACAATATGACGATCTTGCGCAGGGGTAGTAACTCGTGGTTGGCCACTCCGAAGTCTATCCCGGGCACTGCCAGTGGTTCCGTAACGTTCATTGAGACGTACAATAGTGCTGTGGTGGCAATTCATCCTTCTGGCAATGGCCCGCGAGCTCATTCCGGTCTCCAACATACCAATGGCTCTTTGGCGGTCGTTTTCAGATAGTCGTGGCATTTCAAGCACATGTACTGGGTGTTTTGTCTCAACGGCCTTTTTATACCGAGTATACTGCCATAACGTGTACACATTTTCAGGGTCATAGCTGTTGGGAATCGTGTTGCACGTGTAACTTTCATCGTTTTCATGTAGTCTGTACACAAACCCGTGGATTGAATCATGCACTTTCCATTCCAGCAGCCATTCGCTCTCTACCTCTTGGCAAACACGCGGAAAATCCATTCCCACACTTTTTTTCCAGCTTTTTGGCATCAGTATATATAATAGTGGTGCGTTTTTAATGTGCTTCAGTATATTTTGTCGCTATGGATTTTCTATCTCTTGCAGTTTGGCTCTTTTTTTCTTTCAATTCCAGGAATGATTTTTATCATTTCAGGGAAACGATGTTGTTTCCAAACTGGAAGCGTGTGTGCAGTGTAGATGGGTTTAATAGTGGATATTGTATTTATGGAAACTACTCTCATTTGTGGTTTGGTTGATTCTACAAAGTTGCTTCGTTTGAGTCTTTGCCTTCTGAGAGTTTAAAGTACGAACTGTCGTAATTTTTATCAGATAGGCTTTAGATAGCTATGGTCCTGTCCGAGCAGAGGTGATAGTGGTAACTGTGTGAGAGTAAGGTGTAAGAAATAGTTTTGATTTTCACGAGGGTGATAGTGTAAGAGAAAGAGCAGTCCCTGGATCGAGTAATTTCTCTACTCCAGCCTATCTTTACGACTATGATTAAATCAGACGCACTTTCTCTCCTTATACAAAATACAAGTTACATTGCACCCACATACACACAATTCTGCGACAATTACGCACAAACGTGAAAACAAACTATGGATAACAGATATGGGTAATGGTTGACCAACTCAATAACTTAAGGTTTATTAAATTTATTATCACTAGAAAAATCACAACATCAAGCATATACATCAATAAGGCATGGTTTCAGACAAATAAAGTTAACCCAATAGGTCCTCCCCTCTTGTAAAAGAAAAGAAAAGAAAATCCCAACAGAGGTTAATTAACCCAAAAGATCAAAAGTTAACAGTAAGGAGTAGGGAATAGTCAGTAATGGAAAATAAGTTCCCAATTAAACTATCTCGTAAATACTCAGGTTAGTGAGAAACAAAAAGAGAAGATTTGTATGATAGTGGTAACAACGGAAAATATGTTTATCTCTTTTGGTTCATTCACTCATTCATACTGTAACCACATTCATATTCGCTTACCCAATAGGTTGTCGCAGGTATTCCATGGAACTAAACACTAACAGTTACTTTGACTATACAGTGTCAGATTATTTTTGCTAAATCCAGCCCTAGACTATCCTTGGTGCTGACCGCTAATTTCAAGGTAGTCGCTGAAGTTGATGCATTAGTGGTTTCCTGGATAAATACTGGATCACTGCATTTAGTTGGTTGGAGTAAGATTTATACGTGGTGGTCACCGTCATAGGATGAATAATACATATAGTTCCGGGGTTGTCTAGCCTCTGGTGGCGGAGACAGTGTGTTACGTTATGAAATTAAGTTTAATGATAATACTTCTCGGCTGTTCTCTGAGGTGATGGCCGAGTCTGAACAGTGAGTTTTCTTGATTATAACCCCGTGAAAAAACTACTGTCATATGTCAGATAAATATATATTTTGCCACAGCTGGCTGATGAGATTGATATAAATGGAAAATCTGGTACTGTTCTGGTCCAGTTAATATTACAATTATTGTTTCTAGTTTGGTCTTTCTCTCATAAAATAAAGAAAAATGGACCGCACAGGTCATAGCACGAAGACTCAACAATATTATAAAGTTTCTGGATGCTTATAAAATTATAAGACCAAAGGACCATAAGACCATAGTTCATAAGACCATACGACCGCTAGTTCGCTGGGTTTTTGATCAGCCAGATTATGGGAAGAAATATAAACATTTAACCATAATATCAATACGATATCTAACACGCGTTAAGGTAAGACCACTTAACCACTCCGTTATTAAATTAGATTATAAAGCACAAGTGTCTAGCTTATCTTATCGCTTTTTAACACGTGATATTGTCGTAATATCTGAGATTACACCGATCAAGATATATATATATACATATATATATATATATATATATATATATATATATATATATATATATATATATATATATATATATATATATATATATATATATATATATATATATAGTTGTTTATAAGAAAAAAAATAACATAGGTGTAAAATAAGGAAGTTGCGAGACACGTTGTCTCCTACGCCAGCAATCGTATTAGTCTGGGCAAAGCCTTCACGCAGCGAGACTGTAACGTCTCACTTTCACTAGTGCTGGCTTTTGCATCCGACCTTGGAAAATAAACATAACATCTTGACAAAACTTAGGCCTAGTTTTCGAGCAAGAGTGTAAGAAAAAAACGGGGAACGAATACGCGAAGGCATAACAGTGAGAGAGAAAATGCTACAATTTGACGCGCGTTTGAATCTTTTTCTTGCCTCGCGAACCAGAGGAAAACGATAGTGCAAGTCAATGCAGTAGTATGTTGGAAGAAAAACGTTGTCGCCCGCCTTACAGACCCCTCTTCGCTCGACGCGCAGATGCGAATATATAACCACGCTGTTAGACGCAACACAGACAAAAACACACACACAGTCGTATTTCGGGCTAAAAAGTAATGCTATTGTAGTGCACGGCAAAGCGTTGTCTTTTTTATGTGACGTACTACAAATACGGTGTTTCGTTTGAATGAGAACCTTAGACAGGCCTATAATACGATTAAAAGGGAAAAGGTTTGGAAAAAATACAGTGGGAGAGGGGCAGAAAAGGAGCATAGTTGGTCGTGTCACGAGTTCGTGTTTACAATTTTGAATTTGCACGATAGAAGGATAGAAAATAAAAACTTAGATAATTTACTTACAGGCTAAAATAAAGGACGGTTGACGAATACAACGACCTTAATTGTTTAGTGGAAGAGTATGATGTTGATGTATCTTACCGTAGATAGGAAAATATGTTATTTGAAGAATTGAAGGAGAAAAACGATAATAGTGAATATAAGGAATAAAAGAATAAAAAATGTAACCACTGTGTGACAGACAGCAACAGGATCACTAATTACTTGTCAGAATTATAAACTAGTAGTAAATAATTGAGATATTGACGAAGACAGATGGACTAACAGACTTGAATCTTTCTCAGTTTGCCCTGTAGTGGGGATAGAGGGGAAGTTAGTCCAAGATTTGAAATTTGAGTTCAATTTTGAATACACGACGCTAGAAGCCAAACAGTCTCTGATTGGCTAGAGTCAAATAGACTAACTGAGGGATAAAACCAAATTGAAGGTAGTGTTAGACGCCCCTAGAGACATAAAATTTCTACACTAAAGTTGTTTTACAAGCAAGATAATAGTACTATCTTGACTTAGCTGATCTGCACCAGCAAGCGATCTGGATTTGACCATATTTATCGCAAATCCAACTTATTAGTGTTAATATTTCTCTCACGCGGTAAGAATGAAAACATTTATATCATCATTATTATTATGTATGTATTATTGAATATGTATGAAAATTATGTGGGGAGAAGTTCATCTAGAGGGAAGTCAACATCAAACTTTGTGTTGTTTCACAGAGTTGTTAGGAAATATATTAACAGGTTGTAGAAAAGCCAGACAGGCTTTCTGACACTTTGGGAGAAAGTAAATTAAATATTAATGGGGAAATTGTGGTACATTATTATGACATAAGACCAGGAAAACCACTGGCCGTCGTCTTCAGCAAGTCACCGTGATTGTACATGACTTGACATTATTAACTTAAAATGTTTCCTTTGTCAAGGAAAGTGTCAAACTATAGTTTGAAATTTAATAGACCATGAATGGGGTAACAAACCAGATAAGAACGACAACTATTTGGTTGGTTACCATGCTGATTCTAACTATGATTGCAAATGTTAAATAAGTTAGGGATAGAGAGGGGCATATGAGATGTTGAGTAGGACGTATTACTATCCTTGCAGGGTTTCATCTATGACTCCAAGTGAGCCCAGGTCAACCTAGATCTGTATAAACTCCTGCATATTAAGACGCGAGGCAGTATAGACTGTGTGCCTCCTGGTTAAATCTCAAAATGATAATCCAGACTTGGCAGTTTGTAGCTGTTGGAGGGGAAAGACCTCATCTTGGGAACCAGCACTTACAAAGCTAAGAATCTGTTCACGGGCTCATGATATATCAAACTACACCACTCTCTTATCCCAACTGTGTATTTCATAGTAGAACATGATGAACCCAGTAGTGCTTCAAAATATTACCCATTCATAGGATCAAGTTTTATTTGACACTTTTCCACTGACATTTAGATAATAGTTGTGAATACTAAGAGACTCATTTATAATTTGAATTCAATTGGTGTAAATATATTCCATTATCATTTTGAGTTTTCATTATTCCTGTATCCAAAAAAGAACTGAGATACAGGAAAATAAATTGTAAAAAGATTTCAAATTTAAACTTAAACCAGTGACTTGTTTCCTTGCTGTTCATTAATTTGTTAGGTGTAGGTGTTGTCATTTTATTACATTACATCGCATATACCCTAGACATCTAGCTAGACAACATCCACACACCAGTACACATAATTAGGAGAAAATATATGACAGGTTGAGGTCATAAGTGGTAGCAGACAGGTTCCCTGAAAACAAATTTATAAATAACTAACTTCAGGGGCTTGCACAGCTGACCTCACATCTGTTACAAATCAGATTTTATTCTTTAACATCAAATCCACCACAGATATGAACACTAGTAATTTATAAAATTACACAAAATGGATAGAAGTAGATTGTATTCCGTCAATTATCATAATAATAATAATAATAGCCCCTTCAGTCATAACTGACTATGGGAATGCGCCCCTGAGGTGACAGCCCTCAGCTGCTTATTTTCCTGGTGCTCCTTTCGACGTTTTCTCCTCACCTCTGCTTCTTGTGTGAGCCTCTCTTCGCCCAATCTGAGGTGGCGCCGTAAATAGCATCGCCACTTAGTGCGATCGGCAGCTTCATCCTCCCATGTTGCTGGATCCATGTCCAGTGCCCTCATATCTCTCTTGCACACATCTTTGAACCTCAGCTGTGGTCGCACAACTGTTCTCTTGCCATCTGCTAATTGTCCGTAGAAGATATCTTTTGGGATGCGACCATCATCCATGCGGCGAACATGGCCAAGCCAGCGAAGTCTGCGCTGTCTAAGAAGCGTATACATACTTTGAAGGCCAGCACGTGACAACACCTCGACATTTGTCAGTTTATCTTTCCACGAGATGCCGAGGATGCGGCGTAGACACCGCAAATGGAAGGTATTGAGCCTTCTTTCTTGCTTAGCATAGGTCGTCCAGGTCTCGCTGCCATATAGGAGTGTGCTGTCCATCAATTATCAATCACCTAGTTTCTTATTTAGTTAGTTAAACCATCGGGAATAAAAAAGCTATGCGTTATTTAATACACCAGTTTAAGCGCCTAGAAATCTCAGTGAATTATATTGATAAACTTAGCACATCACAAAAATGCTTTTATATATATATATATATACATATATATACATATATATATATATGTATATATGTATATGTATATATAACCACAAAACCGAAAAATTAACTATCTCCACGAATCAAGTAATCCACTATGTACTATGTCTCTTATGAAATCGAGCTAGATGTTTCAAAAATTTCCGGGAGTGACTGATAACTGAGTTTCGGAGATTTGGCATATATACAAGAATAGCGTTGTTTCGCTGGGCGATGACGACCATCGCGCCTTGAGTACTCAGGGAAATTAGTGGTGGTTTTCTTCCAAGATAAAGGATTTCACCGTTCGCTCGGTTACCCGGTGGAATCGACAACAACAAAAAAATTTCTGATCTCGCGATTGTCGAGCCGTGCAGGGAACTTCAAAAGCCGTTGCCTTGCACGTGGTTTTGGGACCGGACGCGTCAGATGTCGTAATTTTAACAGCTCTGCTTCCATCGAGCTTTCGGGCAAACGCAATTGGCTCGTCCCCTTTAGAAGGAATGACAGTTATAGATCTAGATAGTCGATCATCGGCGCAAGAAACAAGAAAAATAGACGTGGCTAAAACTAAGAGTTCGACAGATAGCGAAAAAGGCATTGCTTTAGCGTAACAATCGTGCATACTAATGAGGGGCAAAGGTGGAACGCCAGGTTGAATGGAATGAGGGGCGACGGTGGGAATCAAGCGGACGGACTAACAGTAGTCTATTCTCATAACCTGTCACACGAACATTTCAGTTGCCTGTTCTAGAGAGTTTCCTAGCAGAAAAAAATGTTAGTTGATGTGGCGTTCTCCAACCTGCCACTTAGGTTTAATTATTTAATTCATGGAAGAGTAAACATATTAGCAGTAGCCAAGTGGTCACACGAGAGTCCTTAAACTTGCGACATCAACAGCCACACAGGAATTGAAGAAACGTCCAGCTTATTCACATCACGAATGAATAAAACGTATGCTCCAATGTAGTATTACTTGTAAGATCTCTTTCACTACAAATCTCTAGCTCCCATGGCATAAGGTAAATGCAGATACTGGCATGCAACAGTCTGTCAGTAGATGTCGCGATACAGGCCTGTAATCAGCTGTATCTATGAACATATATAAGAACTGGGGCATCAGCCAGTCTCCAGAAGTCACTATATTATTTCTATTCACTCATCTACCTATCCTGCAAATGAATCAGGCACTATATCATTCCAGGGTGACCAGAATAACTTTAGAACACATCTGTAAAAACACCGACATTCGAAATATATACTATTCGTCAAAAGTCAAGGGCCACCCTATTATTTTCAATATACTTTTATATAAGCGCATAGAATGATTAAATGAAGGACGTTTTTAGTAAAAATGGGTGCAATATCTTCCTCTGACAGTTCTCTATGCACGTTAAGCATAAAAACAACTCACCGACAACCATGGTGATCACGTGCAATTTGGTTTGCTGACCATAAATTCACATTTTTAATCTGTTTTTTCAAACTTCCGTAGAACCAAACAGGTGAAGTAATCGTGCTGATTGACATTCCACGTGCAATGGCGACTTTTCGTGAACAGAGTTCACTCTTAATTTGTTTTACAATCAGCAGACTTAGGGTAGTTTCATCACTTGCAAAAACCATGCCACCAAGAAGAAGTCTTGACATCCTTACAAAGAATGAGGGCTAAAGCGTGGGTTGAAAGTGGTTTATCTGTCCGTGAGGTTGCTAGATGATAACTTAAATGCAGAGCTATTTAAGACAGACGCAGAGCTAGCAGCAGAACTATTAGAACCACTATTTGCACAAGTCTGGAAAACAGGGACAACACCAACAGAGTGGAGAAAAGGAATAATTGCCAAATTGCCCAAGAAGGGAGATCTTGCAGACTGCAATAATTGGAGAGGAATAACTCTTGTCTCAGTTCCCAGCAAAATACTAGGCAGGATAATTATACAGAGAATCTCAAAAGCAGTAGACCACAAACTGAGGAAAGAACAAGCAGGATTTAGAAAGAACAGAAGATGTGTAGATCATATATTTACCCTCAGGAACATTATAGAGCAGTGCTCAGAATGGCAAAGACAGTTGTACATTAATTTCGTTGATTTTGAAAAGGCTTTTGACAATATACATAGGTACAGTTTATGGAAAATACTGAGGGTTTATGGAATTCCAAGCTGCAAAGTGTCAATCATAAAAAGCCTTTATGCCAACATTACGTGCAGCATTGGGCAGAGCAACCTAACCTTTGAAGTGAAGACAGGAGTACGACAGGGAAGCCCCTTATCAACCACTCAATTTTTAACAGTCATAGACTGGGTGATGCGCCAGACAACAGAGGGCAATCCAAGAGGAATAAAATGGACTACATTTTCTACATTGGAAGATCTGGAATATGCAGATGACATTGCACTGCTAGCACATTCACATCAACACATCCAGGAAAAAACGGATAGACTTAATAAGTATAGCCAGCAGGTTGGCTTGAACATCAACCTAAAAAAGACAGAGGTCATGACGCTCAATGTGAGCAACCCTGAGCCCATATCAGTAAGGAATCAGCAACTGGAACAGACAGATGCCTTCACATACCTAGGATGCATAGTAACACCAGACGGCGGAGCAAGCAAAGACATCACCAACAGAATGAACAAAGCAAGAACAGCCTTTTTTAGTCTAAACAACATCTGGAAGTCCTCTCAGTACAGCACAAGCACAAAATTAGGATTATATCAGAGCTGTGTGCTTTCTGTGCTTCTCTATGGCGCGGAGAGCTGGAGAGTTACAGAGAAGGAAATGTCGAAATTGTCCTCTTTTCACACAACATGCCTAAGAAAAATTCTCCGAATCTTTTGGCCGAATATCATCACCAACCAAGATCTGCTTACTCGGAGCAAGCAAGAGGACATGCACACCATCATAGCTGGCAGACGCTGGAGCTGGGTTGGCCATGTCCTCAGAAGAGACCCCGATGCCATCACAAGAACAGCTATGCCATGGACCCCTGAAGGAAAACGAAAGAGAGGCCGACCAAAAACAACTTGGCGGAGGACTGTGGAGGCTGAGATGCAAAGAATGAACCAGAGTTGGGGCACTGTACGAAGGATGGCCGCCGACCGAGCAAAGTGGAATCAATTTGTTGTTGCCCTACAAGACGCCACCAGGCGTAATGACCACTGACTGCTTTGACGGTCGGCGGCTAAGGATCAAAGAAGAAAGAAGAGGTTGCTAGACGGCTTGCAGTGTCACACTCTACTATCCAAAGATTTTTGGAGAGATTTCAGGCCACAGGAAGTGTGGAAGATCGCCACCGGCCAGGTCGCCCTAGATGCACCAATAGACATGATGACCGGTACCTCTTGTTGTCAGCCCTGCGCCATCGAACAGTTAGTTACTTGTTCCACTCTAAAATGTCAGCTGAGACAAACTGTAAACGTTAATGTCAGTCAAAGCACCATTCGCAGACGTTTACATGAATTTGGATTGGCTGCTCGACGTCCTGCAGTCAGAATCCCTCTTACTCCTGCTCATCGCAGAGTCCGTGTTGCTTGGTGTCGCGAGCACATCCGATGGACAAGGCAACAATGGAGTCAAGTTCTCTTCACTGATGAATCTTGCTTCACTGTGTCATTCAATGATGGCAGGATTCGAGTTTGGAGACGACCAGAAGAGCGATTTACTGATGACACAATTCGAGAGGTGGATCATTATGGTAGGGGTTTTGTCATGGTCTGGGGTGGCTTCTACAGACACGGCAGGACCCCAGTCTACATCATCCAAGGCAATTTGACCGGCCCAAGATACCAGAACGAAATCTTGAGACCAATTGTTCAGCCTGCTCTGGAGGCCATAGGTGGTAATGCCAAAATGATAACGCTCGACCCCATCGAGCTCGTGTGGTGAATGAGTTTATTCAGCAACATGGGATCATCAGGATGGCGTGGCCAGCTCATTCACCTGACTTTTCTCCGATTGAGCACCTCTGGGGTGTCCTTGGGGTCGAAGATTGTCAACAAATCACCCCCTGCCAATGGATGTTGCACAGCTGACTGCATTTCTGCTTCAGGAATGGCAAGCTGTTCCTCAGGATACTCTTCGGACACTTGTGGACTCGATGCGTCTACGCTGTTTTGAATGCCATGCTGCAAACGGTGGTCATACCCGATTTTGAAATGTCTATTTGTCCAATATCTATTGTGTGACTTTTGAAAAGGTGGGTGACACATTTCACAGCTTCATTGCGTTTGAATGTGTGTTTCCATTTCTTTACGGGACATGTCAATTTGGTATTCAATAAATGCCGTTTTGACTGATTGTCGCAGAGTGAAGATAATTTGCCTATTTGAAATTTTCTGTCCTTCCTGTATATTGCTTTATTTTCTGTCTATCCTAAGTTTCCGAAAAAAATGTTTCTCACGCACTTGCCTTTTCCCCACCTTAACCCAGGTGAAGCTTCGGTCAACCCGTTCACGTTCGTTAGGAATTTCCAGACTCGGCTGTCTAGAAATTTATGGCCTGTCTTCTTCCTCATTGTTAATACTTTGAGCTCGGAAACCACAGCACGTTCAAGTGACATTCAATATGCAAACTAATTTGCGGCAATACTTTTGGCTATCGTGGGAACGTTTAAATTGTAGCGGGTAAATCGAAAATAATTCTTTCTTTCTTTCTTTAAGAAACTAGTTTTTAGACTTCACTTGGTGATAAGCATACGGGAAGAGTAAGACGCATTTCTTAGTCTTGTAAAGTAAAATTGTGCATAGGGAGACTTGAGTTTAACACACAAAGTGCCCTCTAGTTTAACTTAACAGACTAAAATTCCGGAGCGGGTATGTATTCGCTTTTCCAGTATATAGGAAATTAGCTCAAATATATAGATATGAAATATATTATTATCATGGTGAAAGTCTAATGAAATATATTACTATCATGGTGAAAGTCTAAGTGTATTATATAAACGGGTTTCCTTTATCACGTATGTATCATAAATGCTTACGAAAATTCATTTATTTTCACTGCTTGTATTTTAAAGCGATGTTATGTTACAATGTTTGTATCATTCATAATTTCAATGATCATTTTACTTTTCAATGTTTGTAACATTAATGTATGAGCATATTATTATGAATGCGGAAAGGAATGAACGGTGGAAAGCACAGGAGGATTCTCTAGCGGACCCTCGTGTAACTTTGTCTGACAGGGGAGGAAGCAACAATCTTGTTATTGTGTATGTACCTGGACTGGCCAGCTAATTCATTCACAGCAGACAGGAATGTTTAAGAATGGACTGACCTATTTTAGGAACGAGACGCATGCATGGATATCAACATGCCGACGCTGGACACTGCTTAAATTGTTTCTGTTGTAATCTGCATGTTGCAGCAGAAGAGTAGTTACACATGTATTTTTGTTTTGTCTAACAGATTTATGCAGTGCAAAGTCTTGTCTCTTATTGCTGAAAAGAGGTTACCTTTGGCCAGTGGACATATAGTCCTCGTCCACCAGTCACAATAATTCCCTTCAATTATTTCAATCATTTCAATTACTTCAATTACTGCAATTATTGCAACGATTCTCAACACCAGATATTACCCTTAACAACCATCACCCGTACCATACTCCACCCATTTTAACCCTCCATCCCACCTTTGGAAGCAAATTCGTTATCTGTGGATATCGCATCAACTGTGGATACGTTACACCTTTCTTGGATTTATAAAAATCGTATTCAGATTATGTGCCCTTTGTGGATACCTTATTCGAACAGTGAAGTCGTTACCCCAATCTTGGATTTATAAAATCGGGTTCAGATTCTGTGCTCTTTGTGGATACCTTATTCGAACAGTGAAGTTAATTTCAAGCATTGGATTACGATATATTTTTCCAAGAGAACCCCAGGATATAAGTTGTTTCCAACATTCACACCAAAGCAACAAAGGAACAAACATTCATTTACACACAAACAGTGTTTCACATATTTTCCAGCAAAAGCTTATCAGGCCTGCCTGGAACTTTACTAACACAATTCATTCATAATCCATTTTGTTCACTACTTGTGTAATAATTTTTTTCTTCTTTAAAATCATCAAATTGTTGTGAGTTTGTTTTCTCGTGATAATCTTTATTATTATGTGCTGTAAAATCCTTATTGATTTATTTACATTTCTAAATTGAAATAAAATTGAGTTAACCTCGATAGGATTGTTCGTTCAGTTCAGACTACCAAATCCTCAATCTACCTTTACTCCTTTACCCTACTATTTGTGAGTGACACAGTGTGTGCAAAAGAGTAATATTGTCGCCAGAGAAAACAAGAAGAGCTGTGTGTGTGGTTTTCCTAGTGAAGAACTCACTGACTCAGCCTGTGCCTTCTGCCTATCTCTCTTGCGCACCACTATCACACGTCCGTGTGCACTATTGTCCATCACGCCTATACAGCTGTCAAGCTTACCTACTATTAATTATATTTTCATGCGACAATTATTGGGAATCTCGTCCTTGGATTTGAATTTCTGGATTCTTATTTCACAGTGACTACAGGGAATCTTGTCTTTAAATTGTTCTGCAGAAACTGTAAGGAATCTTGAACTATTAGTCTATACTGTGGACTATAATTTTATAACGCCCTAGACAACGACACTTCTGGTTAAGAAGCACTGGTATAGAGAATGAAAGTTTGAAGCACTGGTATAGATAATGAAAGTTTGAAGCACTGGTATAGAGAACGAAAGTTTGAAACACTGGTATAGAAAATGAAAGTTTGAAACACTGGTGTTGATGTATATATTGTTTCCACTAGAGTTACGTGCCCTTATGGGAACTCTTCTGCTTACCTACTTCTTCCTACTTCCTGTTTCTAAGATGGTCGATTAAACATGTCGTTATGTATTCAGTGTGTTCGCCTTCGTGATTATGCTTCGTAACGTGAGTATGTATGACAGCCAGCCACGTCTCATTATATTTAGCAACATTTACTATATAAAACAGTAAAGATCAACATGGTGGCAGCGGTGTTTATTTCTACAGAATTCGAACTATTCTGCTGAAGATCTTGTAACACGTGTGCTGACTCATGGACTGGTAGGTTATTGCTTGCATACCATTATTAGACATTTCGTCATGGCAGAACGGCCCTTATTTCGGTTACCACCCTGCCTAGACATAAATAACGTCGAACCAGACACATTTCGTAAATGGAGACGACAGTTAGAATTGTATATGGATGCAGCAGAGGGGACCTCTAAACCTGATTCTGTTCGGGCGGCCATCATTCTACACTGTGCTGGACCTCAAGCTGTTGAAGTTTTTGATATCTTGTAACACGTGTGCTGACTCATAGACTGGTAGGTTATTGCTTGCATACCATTATTAGACATTTCGTCATGGCAGAACGGCCCTTATTTCGGTTACCACCCTGCCTAGACATAAATAACGTCGAACCAGACACATTTCGTAAATGGAGACGACAGTTAGAATTGTATATGGATGCAGCAGAGGTGGCCTCTAAACCTGATTCTGTTCGGGCGGCCATCATTCTACACTGTGCTGGACCTCAAGCTGTTGAAGTTTTTGATCAACTGGCAGAGGAAGGAGACCACTCTAATCCTACTAAAATTCTCGATTTGCTCCAGAACCATTGTAGCTCACGAAGCAATGAAGTTTTACATACGTTCAGATTCTGGAACACACCTCTTCAAGATGCCTTTAATTCCTTTTTAACTGAGCTGAGAACTAAGGCAGATTTGTGCAACTTTAACGACAAGGATCGTATGATAAGAGACAAAATTGTCTTTACTGTCAACAAAAGGTTACAGGAGAAGCTCTTGAGAGAAGCTGACCTCGATCTAAAGAAAGCCATTCACATATGCAGAGTCTTTGAGCAAACTGGAAAAGACATAAGAGAGATGAATAATACAGTACAACCTTCTGAAGCAAGGGTTGAAAAGGTACAGAAAAAATCACTCAACCATAAACCTCCCAAGAGAGACACTGGGCATGCTGCTGGTAAAGCCTGTCAAAGTAACACTGACAGTGGGTACTTTGAACCTAGAAAGGAGTGTCATTACTGCGGACAGAAACATCTATTAATTAAGAAAAAGTGTCTTGCATGGGGGAAGTTTTGTTCAAATTGTGGGGGAAGAAACCATTTCAAAGTTAAATGCAAGAAAGTTCATACTGTTCACACAGAGTCAGTGGAAAATTCTGAAGTTTTTCTTAATTGTGTGAAGTCTAGCAAAGCTTGTACATCTGCACAACTCATTGTCAATGGAAAAATGGTAAAATTTCAATTAGACACAGCAGCTGATGTGAATACAATCTGTCAACGCTTTGTGATGCAAGAACAACTGTTACCCACTAAACAGAGGCTTGTTATGTGGAATGGTACTAAGATGACTCCACTGGGAGAAGTTCTATTAACTGCTGAGAATCCTAAGACTGGGACAAAACACAATATAAGGTTTACTGTTGTGAAAAATAGATTCACATGTTTGCTGGGCAACAACACACTGCAGGATCTACAGTTTGTGACAGTCAACACAAACACATTTATTGCTAAGGTGGCTACTGACAGTTCAGATAATGATCATAACTCTGATAACCATCTAGGTGTCCTGGGTGAAGCTGTGTTGCATATTGATCCTAATATTCGTCCAAAGGCACTGCCGTGCAGAAAAATACCATTTTCACTTAAGAGCAAGGTAAAGTCAGAGCTTCAAAATCTAATGAACAGAGGTATATTAATACCAGTAGAGGAACCGACTGAATGGGTTAACCAAATGGCTGTTGTTGAAAAGTCTGATGGTTCTTTAAGAATATGCATTGATCCTAGACCCCTGAATGAGGCTTTGCAGAGGGAGCATTACAGATTACCAACTTTGGATGATGTATTGCCTGAACTCAATAATGCCAAGATTTTCACAAAGCTGAATATCAAGGAAGCATTCTGGCATATCAAACTTGATGAGAAGTCTAGTAAACTTACAACAATGATTACACCTTATGGTAGGTTCAGGTGGTCTAGATTACCATTTGGGTTGAATGTAAGCAGTGAAATTTTCCAGAGGCATCTAGCACAAGCTCTGGAAGGTCTTCATGGTTGCATCAATGTTGCTGATGACATAGTTATTGCAGGTTGTGGATCAAACAGACTGCAAGCAATTAAGGACCATGATCTGAAGCTTAAAGCACTGAAACATAGGTGTAAAGAGAAAGGCACTAAACTGAATGATGCTAAAGCTCAGGAGAAGAAAGAAGAAATTACCTTCATGGGTCACCTTATTACTGCTCGAGGTGTTGAACCAGACAAGAAAAAGGTTGAGACAATACTAAACATGCCCGTTCCTAAGGACTGTCATGAGGTTCGCAGATTTTGCGGCATGATACAGTATCTAGCAAAGTTTCTCAACAATCTTTCAGAAGTTCTTCATCCAATTAGAGAACTTACACGTAAGGATACTCCCTTTATCTGGTCTGCTGAATGCGAACAAGCTTTCAAGAGAGTCAAGAAACTGATTACTTCTACTCCAGTACTCGCATACTATGATCCTGATGAATCTTTGTGTATTCAAGTTGATAGTAGCAGCTATGGACTTGGGGCTGTCCTCCTACAAAATGGTCATCCAATAGAGTTTGCTTCAAGAGCTCTAACTGAAACTGAACAACGCTGGGCTCAAATTGAGAAGGAACTCTTAGCTGTTGTATATGGTTTGGAACGCTTTGACCAGTACACTTATGGAAGGAAAGTTACAGTCATCAACGACCATAAACCTTTGGCAGCCATCGTTAAGAAACCTCTGAGTCAAATTCCTCGAAGACTGCAGAATTTACTGATGTGCAGCCATCGATATGACTTTGAATTCCAATGGGTACAAGGTTCCGATCTTCTTATAGCCGACACACTGTCCAGAGTTTGTATTCATAATGTCACATTGGATTCCTTAGCTGATAGAGAGAGCAATGCAGGAGCTGATGCACTTGTAAGATTACCTGAAATACCAGATGTGATGATGGAAAAGATTAAAGCTGAAACTCTCAAAGACAGCGTGCTCCAGAGGTTGAAGTCGACCATTTTGGATGGGTGGCCTAAAAGAAAGTCTAATGTACCAGCTGAGCTTATGCCTTATTTTGACATTCGTGATACTCTGACAACAGAACAAGGCATAATACTTAAAGGAGAGCGTATTCTTATCCCAAAAGCACTGAGGCATGAAATCAAGCAGAAGCTACACGCTGCTCATCTTGCATTTGACAGCATGATGCGCCGGGAAAGAAGTTGTCTGTTTTGGATCGGCATGACAGCTGAGATTCGACAGATAGCTGACAGTTGTCCAGAATGTCAAGAAACGAAGGCAAGGAATACTAAAGAACCTTTAAACCAACACTCAAGAGGTTTATCACCCTGGGAGAAAGTTGGCACTGACATCTTTATTATAGAAGGCCGATATTATTTAGTCCTGATTGACTACTTCTCCAACTTCATTGAAGTAGACTTTCTACCTACAATGACAGCACATTTAGTCATCAGGAAATTGAAGTCTCATTTTGCTTGTTATGGTGTCCCTAAAGTTATTGTATCTGACCAAGGTACTCAGTTTATATCTGCACAGTTCAGATCATTTACTGCTAGATGGGGAATACTTCATGTTAAATCAGCACCAGGTCACCATAAAGCCAACAAATTAGCTGAATCTGCTGTGAAACTCATCAAGGGTATGACGAGAAAGACTGTTCAAAATAATACAGATGCATATGAGGCACTACTTGAACTTCGTAATACGCCGAGACAAGGGTTTGATCAAAGTCCAGCAGAAATACTGTTCAACAGGAAACTGCGTACACTGATACCTTCTGCAGTGAAACCCGTTGCATCTCACAGTAGAGTTATTGAAAGTAGAGGCAAGAGAGACAGATCAGTGAAGACGTATCATGATAAAACTGCTCATGATCTGCCCAAGTTGTCTCACCAGCTCACACCTGATCCCGCGGACTTGGAAACTGATTTCTCCTCTCCAGGTCTACCCGAGCAACAGGTTGTTTTGCCAGACATGGAGAACACTAGTGAAGTGAACAGTTCCAATCCTCCAGAAGTTGATCCTTCAACTCCAGCTACTTCTAGTCCTGGGAAAGCTGGCAAAGAACATTCTCTCCTACCATTTAGCCCAAGAGATCTCAAAGAGATCGCAAGAAACCCTCTTGGATGAATGACTTTGTTCACTCATAAAGAAGGGGGGATGTTGATGTATATATTGTTTCCACTAGAGTTACTTGCCCTTATGGGAACTCTTCTGCTTACCTACTTCTTCCTACTTCCTGTTTCTAAGATGGTCGATTAAACGTGTCGTTATGTATTCAGTGTGTTCGCCTTCGTGATTATGCTTCGTAACGTGAGTATGTATGTATGACAGCCAGCCACGTCTCATTATAATTAACAATATTTACTACACACAACAGTAAATATCAACAACTGGGATAGAGAATGAAAGTTTGAAACACTTGTATAGAGAATGAAAATTTGAAACACTGGTATAGAGAATGAAAATTTGAAACACTGGTATAGAAAATGAAAGTTTGAAACACTTGTATAGAAAATGAAAGTTTGAAACACTTGTATAGAAAATGAAAGTTTGAAACACTGGTATAGAGAATGAAAGTTTGAAACACTGGTACGGTATAGAGAATGAAAATTTGAAGCACTGGTATAGAGAATGAAAATTTGAAGCACTGGTATAGAGAATGAAAATTTGAAACACTGGTATAGAGAATGAAAATTTGAAACACTGGTATAGAGAATGAAAATTTGAAACATTGGTATAGAGAATGAAAATTGGAAACACTGGTATAGAGAATGAAAGTTTGAAACACTGGTATAGAGAATAAAAATTTGAAGCACTGGTATAGAGAATGAAAATTTTAAACACTGGTATAGAGAATGAAAGTTTGAAGCACTGGGATTGAGAATGAAAGTTTGAGAGTCACAACATTGAAAAGATGAGCGTTTAAATGAGAGTGGCATAATCCAGTTGTATTTATTCATCACTGTGTTTCAGTCAGAGGGACTGTCTTTCAAAGCCAGTAAATTTGAAACCAATGCACCAGCAAGGCAGCTATCATTTGCTGAACGCAAACAAGCTATGTTCAAAGCAGCTCGGCTCAAGTACAGATTAAAGCAAGGGCTTTAAATGCAGTTGTTTCTTCTTTTGTTGATACACAGTATAATTTATATCTATGGTATTGGTTAATACAAAGTATGCAGTTTCAACTCACAGGTGTACAGATGAAATTATATTTCAATAATTATTTTGAACAGTCGGCTATTTTGGCTTGCTTATGACCAGTTAAAAAGAATCAATTATTGGTAATTTATCATTAATGTGGTCACTACTTCCAGAGTGCTAATAAAAGGCATGCCCATAGTAGAGACTGCTTTAGGTGAGTGAAGTGTTAGGGACTTGACTGTGCTAGGTTCAGCTTTATCAGGTGGGGTGACCAGCTCCCTTCCTCGCTGCCTTTGCTTTCCCTAACTCAAGAGCAGAGTGATGTACCCATTTACACTTGGCTAGACTTGAAAGTGACATTCTCAGTTTTTGAGCCTGGGACCCAGTAACTTTACGAGAGGCAGGTGCTGTAACCACTCTGCCAATAAGATGCTAGAATGATATTAAGCTTTTTAAACACTGCAGAACTTTGATGTAAGGTTGTCTTATTAAGCTGACATCTAGTAAATAATTATGTCATAATTTTTTTTCTTTATTGCCAGAGCTTCCATACATGGTAGTAGTTTTCCTAACCTTAAGTCAGAACTGACCCCTGATTTTTAAATCCTCTTGTCTCTTTATTCTGATGTGCCCTAACAAAATCAGGCTTTGGTTGACAAGTTCTTAGATGACAGCAGTCAATACTGTTAAAGTAAATATAAATGTTGGTGATGGTTTTCAGAATATTCAGCACTGATGTTGGCAAAAACTGAGGAAAGCTAAAATAAACTCAGAAAATCTAGAAACAGAATTGTTTTTCATATATTTTGAAACACTTTTTTGTTTCTATATAGACAACAGACTATTGTGCAAACAATCCTGAACCTGTAGTTTTGCACTGAGAGGTTATAAATGTAGAATAGTAATATTGTGTGCATGGGAATTGATTCAATACTGTTTCAAATTTTAATGATTTGAGTTAATGAAAATTGCATTATTTTAAATTGAAGAATGTATTTTGGGGCAGTCACTCCAAATCATTGCACTTTGTGTTTGTTTTTATATTTTGTAAACAGAGGCTGAATTTATAAAATTTCATTGTTTTGAATTATATTGTATAGTTGGCCCAGTCACTCCAAGTGTGCAGTGTGAGCCCATTAATACTAGTGTTTAATGTGAACCCATCAATATTAATGTGTAATGTGGGCCAATGAGTCTGAGTGTGCATATGTTGGTGGTCTATCAGTTTTACCTCATTGATTCCAAAATTAATAGTCTGACTGTGCCTGAAGAATTCTAATTAGTAGAACATATGATCTTTTAGTGTATATCAAGAGAACATTAACTTGCAATGTTTTTGTTAGCATTAACATACGCGCAATGGGCAATACATGAAAATGTATTGAATGCAGTTTGAAATATGCCAGAAAGTGAACAGTATAATATGAACTTAATGAGCTCAAGATCATGTTGTAGTCACTAAAACCTATTTGTAGCTCTTTTGAAAGGTAATTAATTTATAAAAAGAACTATAAAAATTGAATGTAGTCAAATATTATATTTAGCAAATCCACACCATGTTTACTGCAGTCATTGAAAAAAAAATCACAATTATATTACCATTGTCCTTAGCACTTCTTAAAAAGCATAAAGCCATCACTGTAGCTGCTCTCTCTCTCTCCCCCCCCCCCCCCCCTCTAGGAAGCGAGCACCGAGCATTCCCATGTTTTTGCAGCAGTGGTTACTCTAGCAATTGTTCTTCACCAAAATATGTACCAGCATAAGCTGCACCGCATACACACATTAGATTAGAGGTTACCAACCTGTGTGTCATGACACACAAATGTATTGCAATGCACCTTGTCCTGTGTGGTGAAATTTCCCTTTCTCCTTACAAAATACAATCTGAGTAATATAACCAACCCTAGGCGTTGTATCACATAAATTGCGCAACTTTGGTCAAGTGTGTCACTATTAAAAAATAGTTTGGTTAACTTCTTTGGATGACTCATAAACTGAGTAGAAATGCTCAATGTAATGCAATCTAAAATTTCATTGTGGTTTATGTACAAGTTAAACAAAAATAAATAAAAATTATTTTTTGATTTGATTTTCATGTTATTGTATGTAGTGGATTTTATGGTACTGTATGGTTGTGATATTACCTAGTGTGATGCATGAGGTCAGCTGTGAAGGCTCCTGAGATAAATGTAGCTGTGAATTTACAGAAGGCCCTTCTTGCTACCACTTACGACCTCACACATATCTTTTTTACTAATGAATGTGGCTACGTTAAAAATCTAGGGTACTGATATGTAATGTGTTGTGGTAGATTACATACACACACACACAGATATTTAATAAGTCTAATAATATTAATAAAGATTTATAACACACTGAACTAACTCAAGCTGTGTAAAATTTTGATATTAAATTTTCTTTAAGTTTATTTGTTCTGAACCAAGGTTTTATTTTGGTCAGAACATATGAAAGGTTTTGAAATTATGAATGAAATGCATGAATATATGGCATAATAAATGAAAGGTGTGTACATATGTATTTTACAAGACTAGTTAATATTACTACTGTTTATATTTGTAATTTATCTGGGAGAACGATTAATGGATGTGCTGTTGGGGTGGCTTCATCACTCCCAGTCTATGACTACCAAACATTGTCCATTTACTGATGGGAGGAATACAAGTTTATTTCCCAACATGGTATGTTCTAGTTGATGGGAATATAGTTGGTGTGTTAGTTAGAAAATAAGTTGGTGAATGTCCAGCAGGCCAGACGCTCACGTATCTTGACTGAGTAGTTCTGGTGCTGGAATCTGGTGGCCCCACCTCTCCGTGCTTGGGGGAAATATAAGGCTGCTCTGCCAAAATACTATACTGCACGGGTCCTCACTTGTATTTTACAACACAGCATTTGACACCACTTTGGTGCCAAATAAAAAACTCACAGTTCTGAAATAAAAGTATTGGGTCATGTGTCAGAACTCTACCTCCTGAGCCACTTCTACACTCAACACTACACAACAACACCACATAGACGGGGTCAGATCTCTCTGACCATACAGCACATCTTACCAAGTTGGTTTCACATAGTATAAGTTCCCCAAGACTACATATTCTGAAATATGTTCATTAGCTTCCTGCCATTGAATAGGATAGGTGATTGTTAAACTCTGTGTAGTTAACTCATACTGGCTACTAGTTGTTGAATCACGCTTTATTTGTTAAATGACGTGAATGTCCACCAGTTGATAAATGTAGATGTTGGGACTGGTGTAGTAAAGTGTAACGATTGTCAACTCATTAAACCCAGCACAGTTTTGGTCATACAGGTCATCTTGTCCTGGAACGTGATGAGGCTCCGACAAGAATGTGAGTGTAGACAATGAGTGTGTATATGAATGTCAGAACGCGAATGGTAGAATGATTCGATAGAGTTGACAAGTTGGTGGTACATCACTCATACTCACACTGTTCGAATTCAAGAAGTACTGGAACTACGGTGGTCTTTTTATAACATTTAATGAGACGCACACTTGGACAGTACGTGTATGGTTACAGGAACAAATGTCGACATAGACAGCATAATGTTGATCACAGGAATATCATCTTAAGTTAGCATTCATGCTTGGCAAATATCATAATGGAGCATTCGTAAATAAGCATTCAGAGTTTCATCATGTAAATCATCTGGCTTTACTGACTGGGCACGTCAGACCATAACCAATATATAGGAAGGCTCCTAGACCTAACCTCGTCTAGCGAATATCCCTTCACGTAAAGTTCAATATATATATTTTCCATAAAGATATAGGAATCCCAGACATGGGTTCTCACATGTAGCAGTGATCTCTTGGTTCATCGAGCGATAGTACAGGCATCCCTTTTTCTCACTCGATAAATACAAAGTATATGAATTTCAACATGGCTGTGCTTCTCTCGTGAGCTTCACTCACTATTGGATACAGACCAAAATTGGTCATTCGTTAAATGTCCTCATTTCTTCATAGCTTCTCTCATAGAGGTAATTGAATAATATCATACAATCTAGTGCTGATACATAGGAATGTCATCTTCCTTTGAATAAATATTCTTTTCAAAAGTACCACTGTGCATCTGCTTATCGACAACGATGGCGAAGCCCAAGTTCATAATAAATTGTGGTTTTACCTTTCTATGCGAAATATAACTTTGCCATTCCTTGGCAAAAGAGAATAAACACTGGGGTAAAGTACATACAACATGTCTAAATGACTATCACTTTTCCCCATCTACTTATAGATCACTTTTCGGCGATAAGCCGGCTACAACAAAACTCGACATCTCGACAGGATGGCAGCCATGAATCACACACCCTGCTAGCGATACTTCCGCTGCATAGCCTTTGACCTTTTCTAGCGACAACCAACATAGTTCGACTTAGAAATGTAAAGATATCCATATATAAGACAGACTCGTCCTACTCATACAAACACTACGTATAAATTCAGGCCATAGATATACTGAAGCAAGAACAATCTATTCCTACCCAGCCAAAGAATAAATCGCAGTAGGCCTAGACTCGTCCGCGGAGTCCGATCGAAGATGACGGAACTACTTTCAAGGGAAGTAACTCAAAAATGACTTCTCCTTAAGCACTTAAAAAAGGAAATACTTTGTTTACAAAATATTTGCGAACATAATAAGTATATAAATGTATTATATTGCAAGATAGTAAAAATTGCCCTTTACAGTCTTACCACACCTCCCGGGAAAAAAAAAAAAAAATTTTTTTTTAAATACATCTAGGAGCAACGTAGAATAGGCTCACAACGCAAGAATACTGCGCAGATGAAAATATCAGGAATAACTATAATTCCTAATATGACCAGTGAGAATATATCTCAAAATCTGAGAGAAATTGTTTCTCTACGAATAAATGTTTCCAGGAAGGTGTGATGTACGTATAATACAATTCTGGTAATTATACAATGCATACCAAAAATTCACACTATAATCTTAAATTTATGATTTATGAAGAAACAATCATCAAAGAACAGCGGTGAATAAACATCAATAAACCGCTAAGTAGCGATACCATCATTCTATTATTAAATTACAAATGTGTATCTTAGTAAAGAAACAAAAAATAACTGTTGTAAAGTTATACATATTAAAAAGATCCAATATTTAACAGTTAAGTGGCATCATGTGGGCATCTGGACAGAATGTCCGCCATCACATTTTCTGAACCACGGATAGCTCGTACCGAAAAATGAAAAGGTTGAAGAGCGATTGCGTATCGAGTTGATCTCGAGCTCTTCAAGTTCTTACTTTGGATAGCCGTAAGAGCTTTTTGGTCAGTTTCCACTACGAAATGCGCGCCCAGAAGGAATCTTTGGAGTTTGAGAATTGACCAAACCATTGCCAATAATTCACGGTCTAAAACCGAGTAATTCCTTTCTGCAGCATTAAGTTTTCTGGATATATACATTACAGGATGCAGAGTTCCAGAGTACTCTTGCATTAGTGCCGCTCCAATCCCAGTGGATGAAGCGTCACTACGAAGAACAAATGTCTTATCTGTTGTAGGTAACACTAAAATAGGTGGTGATGAAAACATAGTTTTGATCTTCTCTAGTGAAGATTGGCATTCATGAGACCAGTGAACCATGTTAGGCGACCCTTTCTTTAATAGTGTAGAGAGAGGTGCCATGATAGAGGACAGATTCGGAATGAAACGTCCATAAAATTGTATGAGACCTAAAAGACTTCGCACTTGCTTTTTAGTCCTAGGGATAGAGATGTTAAGTATCTTAGTGATATTATGGTCTTCTGTCTTCAAGAAACCGTGACCTACTCGATGGCCTAAGAAAGCAATTTCGCTAAAGCCAATGCAAGCTTTAGATGGTTTTGCTGTCAGGTTATACTCACGCAGAGTTGATAATAATTCAACTAACCCTGAATAGTGATCTTCCCAAGTATCGCTGAAAAGACAGATGTCGTCTAGATAAGCAATGACATCTGACCGATACGATAGGATTCGACGCATCATGCGTACAAATGTAGCTGGTGCGTTCATAAGGCCGAAAGGCATAAAATTCCATTGGAAAAGGCCTCTGGGAGTAGAGAAAGCGGTAAGAGGTTTGGCGCGTTCGGATAATGGAACTTGCCAATATCCTTTAGACAAATCAAGTTTAGTGAAAAAATGCGATTTAGAAAGACGAGTAAGTAACTCTTCTAGTAAAGGCATAGGTTCAGCATCGAACTTCGTAACTTGATTCAATTTGCGATAGTCAACGCAAAGACGTATGTTATTGTCTTTTTTTCGAACAATAACCATCGGCGAAGAATATGCAGAAGTGGATGGTTCGATTATTTGTAAATCTATCATTTCATCCAACTCCTTTTCAACCTGTGTTTGGAAATGTATAGGGATAGGATAAGGTCTAACCCTAATTGGAGTATGTTCAGTTAGAACAATGTCATGCTCAATGACATGAGTTTGTCCAGGGATGTCAGTGAGGACATCCTGAAATGTTTGTAACATAGACGAAACTTGTCGCCGTTCTCCTAGAGACAAATCAGGAGAAACAGTAACGTCTTTCCATGATTCACTAGAATGAAGTGGGATCATTGGAAGCGGAAGATTAACATCCGAAAAACTTGTTTCCTCATCCTGTATTACAGACAGTGATGAGTAATGACCATGTTTGACATGAGAATCGTCCGTTGCCTGGAAAATAGGCTGTAGATAGTCAGGACGTTCATGGAACTCCGTAAGCATATTGATGTGGAAGGTTTTATGCTTCCCGTTAATATCGACGATGTAGTCAACATCTGAAATTTTCGATATTATATCGTACGGACCTTTCCAACTAATAAGGAGTCTATTTTCACGACAAGGTAGCAAAACAAATGCTTTGTCACCAGGACAAAGTTGTCGTAAAGTTCTCTTCTTATTAGCAAATTGTCTTGCCTTCTGCTTAGCAAATTCAGAAGAGGACGTTGCCAATTTGCATGCTTCGATAATCTTTTGTCTCAGCGCGATGACATACTCGTAAGAAGATTTTGTGTCATCGTCAATATTGTCAGCTGTTATAAGATCATGCAGCAAAGACATTGGGCCGCGCGGTCGCGCGCCAAAGACAAGTTCAAAGGGAGAAAACCCTGTATGTTCATTGGGGACCTCTCTGTACGCGAAGAGGGCCGCGGGTAAAACCCTATCCCAATCTTGAGGATGATCCTCAGTTATCTTCCCTAATAAGTTCTTAAGTGTTCTATTTAGTCGCTCGACCATCCCATTGGACATAGGATGATAGATGCTACTCAAAGATCTCTCTATCTGTAGAGTAGACATTACTTGAGACATGGTATCCGATATCAGTTGGGTGCCATGATCTGATAATATTTCTCCGGGGAATCCCAGCCGAGAAAATATAAGCCAAAGAGCATCTGCAATGTCAGCGGTAGTAATGCTCTTTAGAGGGATAGCCTCTGGCCAACGTGTGCACATGTCTACACACGTTAAGATAAACTGATGTCCTCTAGCAGATTTGATCTTGAATGGACCAATGATGTCTATCGCCATTTTCTGGAATGGACGAATAGGAATATCTGCAGCCTGAATAGGCGCAGCATGACGAGGACCTTTGGATTTGACTTCTTGACATACTTTACAGGATCGACAATAGATCCGTATGTCCTTGTTCACAAAAGGCCAAAAGAAAGCCGCAAGAACTCTTGACTTTGTACGGGAAAAACCCATGTGACCAGCACACTGAGAGTCGTGTGCATGTTGTAAGATCTTAACTCTCAAATTCTTGGGTACAAGAATCTGAGAATGACTTGACTTAGTGGAGTCTTGCACCATACGTACAAGTACGCCATTCTTCATTGTAATCCAAGATTTACAATTTGAATCTTTATTCGGATCACCTTTCGTTACAAGAGTGAAGAATTTCTTAAGAGTCGGATCTTCTTCTTGTTGTTTTATAAACGAGTCACGAGAAATTACCAAGGGATCATCTTGGTTATGCACTTCATTATCTTCAACAGATGAAGTTTCAGGCATATTGAGAGCTTGAGCTCTAGTGACTACCGCATTAGCAGATTGCATATTTTGATTTTCCCAAACGGAAATTTGCTCCGGAGTGCATTCTTTGACTCCGTGAATGCGACCGATGATAAGATCAGCGATCGGATTCGGCAAAAGACATGCGTGTACATCTCCTGTGAAGAAAGGAGTAGCAATCCTAATGATAGCGGTAGAGTATTTCTCTATGGTGCCGCCAAATGTTACGCATTTGACTACTTTGCCTGTAGAATGAGAAGGATCTATGAGTGACTGCCTAACCCCACTAGTTGTGCATCCAGAATCAAAAAGTACTGAGACTGGATTGTCATTTACTAAACCTTTGTGTAAGACAAGAGAACCTCTCCCATCATGCGCGATTGACGCAGGAAGAGCGGGAAGAGGATGGCCACAGCTTAAAGTAGACACTGTGGTTGGCTCAAATAATGTTTTGCATTGGGGGCACTGAGATGCTCTCCCAAAATCAAAAGCGGCACATGCCATATTATTAGAGTCATCATTATCTTTATTTTGTTTATAGGCTTCGTGGGACTCTTGCTGTGCAGAGTTCGCCTGGTAATGAGCTTTATGTTTTTTGAATTGTGCTCTACCTCTGTTATTATTGCCTCTGTACTTATCATTGTTTCCACTATTATAACCCCTACTCGGGTTTGAATCATAGCTCCTTTGGTTACTATCATCATATTCATTATAATGAGTATCTCGGTAATTATGATCCTGTTGTCTCCATGAAGGAAAACTTGGATAGTTTCTAGAATGACTTCCTTTGCGAAAGTTCCTGTAATTATGACCACCCCTGAATCGAGGGCTGTCAGCTCTTCTCCAGGTATTCGAAGAAGAACCCTGAAATGATTGGTTACCTTGGTTCTGATAACTGTAATAGTTACCTTTTTTATTAAACCTATTTTGAGGTCCTTGGAATTTGTGAGAGTGATTAGGGTTGTATGGTGTTGCAGAAGCAACTGGCATACCTTCTTTAACCTTACTGTTGCTAATAGCTACGTCCGGATGTGCAGTGACGTATTGGGTACAATACTGTTCCATTTCTTTTAGAGACTTAGGTTTACGCTCATGTAAGAATTCGAGGAAAGGTTTATTTATACTTGACATAATCTTGTCTCTGAGTATCAAGTCCATAAGGGCTTCATAAGTCTTTTCTGTTTTGGATAGCTCAATCCAACGATCAAATGTAAGACGTGTCCTTGCAATGAATTCTGAGAATTCTACACCTGCCTCAGGCACCATTGTCTTAAACAACTTCCGATAACCCTCTTCAGACAACTGATACTTCTTTAATAAGGCTGCCCTAATAACATCATAGTTATCTTTGTCAGCCTCTTCAACCAAACTTAAACTAGTCAGAGAATCACCTTTCAGATTTTCTGATAACTGGTTAGCATATTGTGATTTGTCCACATTATGTGCTCGACACGAGCGTTCAAATCTATTTAGCCAGAATGTTATGTCATCACTGGAAGGGTTGAACGCTGGTACCTTGACCTTGTAAGTAAAGGGTTTACCATTACCACCAGATGCTTGATTAACATTACTTATGTTTGTTAACTTTAACTTTTCTAACTCAAATGCTAAAAGTTCTTTTTGGTGTTCATGTTCTCTTATTGCTTTTTTCTCTTGAGCTTCAGCTTGTAATTTTGTCTCTTCTGCATCAGCCTGTAATTTGTTCTCTTCAGCAGCAGCTTCATGTTTTCTTTTCTCTTTTTCCATTTCCATCTGGAATCTTTTTTCATCAGTCTGTATCTGCAATTTCTTTTGTTCATCCTCTCTTTGTAATTTTTTTTCCTCAGCTTCTAATTTCTTTTCTTCTATCAATGCTTTTCTTTCTTCAGCAGATAATGCTTTGTCATATTGAGCAACTGCCCATTCTTCTAATTGCTGACCAGTCTTATCAAGAGCCCTGCCTTGTGTGATAAAATAATCTAATGTAGACATCTTGTCTAATAAGATCAGTAATTTGCAAAAGTAAATAAATTCACTTTCTTAGTCTTAATCAAAGACCTTGTATGATAACTTTGTAACCTGTGAAAAATAGTACTTAACTATCCCAATCACTGTGGGAAACAAGCCTTACAAAGGTCTTGTATAAATCCTTATATAATAACAGCTATAAGTTGCTGGTTCACTCTATAATATAAGTGCAGTGCACCAGAAATAGTGTTTTATATCATCAACTGTGTACCTTTAGTAATAGCAATTAACTATCAGTTGATTCTTGTACATCAATTTATATGATCAACTATATTTTAAATAGTGTATGTCGATCAGGCACAAAACAAAACAGTTATACAGAAGAACATGAAAACATTTGCGGAAATGAAATAAATCAAATGGGAAAAACAATAAAAGATAAACCGCAAGAGGATAACAAATACAAATAACGCCACAGTATATAAATATAAATTGAGAATAGAACTGAAAGATAGAATAGGGTAGACCAACAAATTACAAACAAATCAAAACAAACTAAAGAACAGAGGAATATTACAAAAACAACAATGAGTACAGTCTTCACAGCTAACACTAATAGCAACAGCTGTCGCAGCAAATTTTCAATCAAGAAAATTGCACCTATAGAAACGCACACATCAGACCCTCTATTACGTGGGATACTCTGCTGTGTGACACCGCCCAACCGAAACAACAACCCGCTGGATACAAACAAATATCACATATAAATATTGAAACATAAATACATAAATGCATAAATAGTATGGCAATATGATGTAAATAGAGTGTTGCAGAAAGAATGTGTTGGAATGAAGGCTCAGTTACACTGCCTAATAGTACAGTACTGTGGTACTTTATTAAACAAATACTTCTGGTCTAATTATTTTAAATTCAACACAGAAATAGAAGCTCCATCGTTGATTTGAATGATAACAATCAATGTAGGACTTCTCAGTTCAATAACATTTTCTTTCGCAAACACTGTCAAATATTCTCCAGTCCTGATGTGTAATGTTCTATGTTTCAACCAAGCTTGCTGTGTAACACTGTCAGTTGTATGGCAAATGTCCAATGAACCAAATGTCAACAAACCCTGACCTAGTTACTGCATACTCTCGACAGGACAGGTCACGCTGACATCACTGTAGAGTTGTACTGTTGATGTATTTGTGTGTCGTAACAGACCCCAAGGAACGTCTGGTCTCAGTAGTTTACTTCTCAATATGGTCACTGTGCAGGTTGACCCAGGAAGCTGGCACACCAGTTGTTAAACTCTTTCTTTGTGTAGTTGTTAACTCATACTGGCTACTAGTTGTTGAATCATGCTTTATTTGTTAAATGATGTGAATGTCCACCAGTGGATAAATGTAGATGTTGGGACTGGTGTAGTAAAGTGTAACGATTGTCAACTCATCAAACCCAGCACAGTTTTGGTCATACAGGTCATCTTGTCCTGGAACGTGATGAGGCTCCGACAAGAATGTGAGTGTAAACAATGAGTGTGTATCTGAATGTCAGTACGCGAATGGTAGAATGATTCGATAGAGTTGACAGGTTGGTAGTACATCACTCATACTCACACTGTTCGAATTCAAGAAGTACTGGAACTACGGTGGTCTTTTTATAACATTTAATGGGACGCACACTTGGACAGTACGTGTATGGTTACAGGAACAAATGTCGACATAGACAGCATAATGTTGATCACAGGAATATCATCTTAAGTTAGCATTCATGCTTGGCAAATATCATAATGGAGCATTCGTAAATAAGCATTCAGCGTTCCATCATGTAAATCATCTGGCTTTACTGACTGGGCACGTCAGACCATAACCAATATATAGGAAGGCTCCTAGACCTAACCTCGTCTAGCGAATATTCCTTCACGTAAAGTTCAATATATATATATTTCATAATATAGGAATCCCAGACATGGGTTCTCACATGTAGCAGTGATCTCTTGGTTCATCGAGCGATAGTACAGGCATCCCTTTTTCTCACTCGATAAATACAAAGTATATGAATTTCAACATGGCTGTTCTCTCTCTCGTGAGCTTCACTCACTATAGAATATAGACCAAAATTAGTCATTCATTAAATGTCCTCATTTCTTCATAGCTTCTCTCATAGAGGTAATTGAATAATATCATACAATCCAGTGCTGATACATAGGAATGTCTTCTTCCTTTGAATGGATATTCTTTTTAAAAGTACCACTGTGCATCTGCTTATCAACAACGATGGCGAAGCCCAAGTTCATAATAAATTGTGGTTTTACCTTTTTATGCGAAATATAACTTTGCCATTCCTTGGCAAAAGAGAATAAACACTGGGGTAAAGTACATACAACATGTCTAAATGATTATCACTTTTCCCCATCCATATATAGATCACTATTTCGGCAAAAAGCCTGCTACAACAAAACTCGGCATCCTCACAGGATGACAGCCATGGATCACACCCTTTGCTAGCGATACTTCCGCTGCATAGCCTTTGACCTTTTCTAGCGACAACCAAATTAGTTCGACTTAGAAATGCAAAGATATCCATATATAAGACAGACTCGTCCTACTCATACAAACACTACGTATAAATTCAGGCCATAGATATACTGAAGCAAGAACAATCTATTCCTACCCAGCCACAGAATAAATCGCAGTAGGCCTAGAGTCGTCTGCGGAGTCCGATCGAAGATGACAGAACTATTTTCAAGGGAAGCAACCCAAAAATGACTTCTCCTTAAGCACTTAAAAAGGAAATACTTTGCTTCCAAAATATTTGCGAACATAATAAGAATATAAATGTATTATATTGCAAGATAGTAAAAATTGCCCTTTACAGGACAGTGTTACTATTCTTTGCTCCCCTTTCGGGCCCCGGTAACACACGGGTGATTAATTACACTACGTTACCATAAACGAACGGACAGATGGACTTAGGATAGAAAGAAGGGAGGGCTGATCGGAGGAACACATGCAACACTAAACACGCGTCGCGCGATACACAATTGCTGCCATCACGCGTGTAAGGCCACATGCACTAGCTTTTTTCAAATCGACAGTGATAAAAACACTACCCATACCAGAGTTAGGTTTTAAAATCCTGAAAAACGCTTATTAGGAAATATGACATTATACTGGTTTACGTTTGAAAACATTACAGTACCCAGACACCACATCGTTTTCGAAGTAAACAGGAGGTAGAAGAAAGTGCATATTTTGAACGCAGCCACTTAGCTCCTTTAAATTGGTATATTTGGGTTCCTTAGGATTTGCTGACAAATAATATGTTAAACGTTACGCAAGTAGTCTAGGAATTACCAAATTATAGCCAAAAGAAATAGTGAGGGAAGTCAGACAACACCCAAATCAGAATCGCTCAGTGGCAGATTTTCAACACACCATTGTACGGGAAATAGGCTGACATGTTACCTCCTATTTGATTGGCGGAAAATAAATGTAAGGCTAAACACGATTAGTCGGGCTATAAATACTATCTTTCGTTGTCAGGGGAAACGGGAGTAGGAGTACTTTTTTTCAAACGATTGGGTAGACATGGCACGATTGGTTAGACCTGCCAATATAGTCAATTAGAGGCGTCAGGTCAACACCACACTTGCAAATAAACTTACTACAGAACCAGTGCGTTGAGCACCAGTGCATATTTTTCTAAATAAAAGCCTGGGACATCGGCAGATCGAAATTGTGTTATATTCAGTGCCAGTCAACGTAATTCTGTATTATTTCCATGAATTGTGGTAAGCTTGAAATATTTGATATCTTTTAATGAAAATTGAATGTAAATTGATAATTTATGTCTGTATATATATGTGGTTCAGTAGCGAACATGAGGTAAAGCCTATATAATGCTCCAGCCTGAACAGAAGGTGTCGGAGGAAAGTAAAACTGCATGGAATTGCCACACAGTACACTGACACCTAGCTTATTGACTAGAAAGAAATAATGCTGGAATTGCAGAGGCGTAGTAATCATTAGGGAGGAATATACTGGTGAAAATTGTTTCAGATGAAGATAGCAGTTGGCCTACCGCTCTGAACTCAGTGTTTGTTATGTATTGTGCTCAGTGTAGAAATAGAGTATAAATTAGTTCTGAAGTAGGAGGTACAACCTTCTTGTTTCAGGGACCGTGGTCCAAAAGTTATTGAAGCAGCACCTGGTCAGAGCTTTGCTGAATCCAGAGGCGGACAGCATACTCCTTGGTCCATATAGCAAACAGTGAGGTGTCTCCAGAACACAGGGGAGCAATCGAGCAGAGGAGCCTTTTCCTGCCGACATCACGAAAGATAAGACTATGTGGCCAGCGGAGCTCAACATTATGTAACCCCATCTTAAACTGACATTGTATAAAAATAAGAGGGGAAATTAATTGTTTTAATGCCAGGAACTGAGAACATCTCCAATACTAGTTCCAACAGAAACAAACACTTGAAGTCATGATGACAAATACCAACATAGCTTGAAAAATAAAACCAGTATTACCTCATAGTACCACTACACAACTGACACACATAAGATAATATTAATAAAATATGTCACTACAAGATTCATATTGATAAATTCTGTACATATAACTTGTAATTAAAATTGATTGTGATTCCTGGTTCACTTTGTATTTGAATCAGGACACATATATATTCATGAAAAGTACTTAATACACATTGATATTTGAAAATTTACCAGTGACTCATTTAAGATAGTCTCATATAGTGTTATATGTATGTGAGTGTCAAACTGTTGTCAAGTGTGGTGGAATAAATTAAATTGTTTATCTGTCTGTTATTGTTGTGACTTACACTTCATCATTTACAAAACCCTAGACATTCAACGTAGTCATCACAATATTCCAGAATAATTCTGACTGAGGTATAAATATGTGGTAGCAAGTAAGGTCATCTGTAATACACTACCCTTATTAGATACAGATACCTTCACAGCTGATCTCAGTCAGTACACTAAGTCCCCTATAAATATTTATAATATCCCACTTTACCACATATATTGGGGTCTCGCTCTCGGGATTTTGAATCTTTCCCTATTAAAAATATTGGGGGTAATTCACTTCAGGTAATAATAGAAATTAAAAAGTATCCTTGGGTGAAAATAAATAACGTTGAGCTCTCAGTGCCTGTAGTGTCCTTAGATAATTATTGATAGATTGAATTGTTACATTTACATGTTAGACAATGGCCGACTTGGCAAAATTTCGATCTGCTGCTGTACAGACTGCGAAAGAGTTAGGAATGGACGGGCAAATTATGATTTCTTATGTCACTGCTGAATGTGACAAATATATTGAACGGGAAGAAAGAAGATTAGAAAAAGAGGCCGAAAGAAGGTTAGAGGCTGAGACTAAGAGGCTGCAATTTGAGGCTGAGGCTGAGGCTAAGAGGTTGCAGATTGAGGCTGAGGCTAAGAGGTTGCAGATTGAGGCTGACAAAGAGGCTAAAGCATTGGAAGCCGAGGAAAGAAGACAGGCTGCAGAAAGAGAAGAGAAGAAATTAGCTGCAGAAAGAGAAGAGAAGAAATTAGCTGCAGAAAGAGAAGACAAGAGATTAGCTGCAGAAAGGGAAACAGAAGATAAGAGATTACAAAGGGAACATGAGTTACGACTAAGGGAGTTTGAGTTTCAAGGCCATGCTCCTGAAAATGGTGCCAGTCCCTTTGCCTCTGATGCCACTGCTAGTCAGGGAGCCTCAACCTCAGCTATGAATTTTCATTTAGATCATTTTGTTGAGAAAGACGATGATATTGAGAGCTATCTAAATAGATATGAACTATTAGCTACCACATATGGGTTAGAGAGAGAAAGGTGGAGCTTAAAGTTATCTCAAGGTCTTCGTGGGGCAGCTTATGAAGTTTTTGCCAAAATGAGCAGAGGTGATCAGGAAAATTATGACATGCTAAAGCAGGCTCTTTTGTTAAGATATGAAAAGAACGCAGAATTTTATAGGAAAAAATTTAGGAATGCTAAACTACTGTCAGGTGAAACCTACCACCAGTTCTCTGCACGAATAGAGACATACTTGGAGAAATGGACTTCTCTGGGGAAAACCCAAGATCTTAAGGAAATGGTCCTTATAGAACAATTAAGAGAGTCCATGGCTCCAGACCTGAGAAAGTTTCTCATGGAACAAGGTGCAGAGAGGCTGGGTGAGTTGCTAAATGTTGCTGAAAGGTATCAAGCAGCTCAGGCAGAGGTATCAGGTAATAAAAAGAAACAGTTGGAAAATTTTAGGGCACCACAGAACTTTAATAAATTTGATCCTAGGGATCAAAACAAAGGTAAGCACCAGTTTGATAGGCCACGGTATGACAATAAAAATAAAACCCCACAATTCGATGAAAGGAAATATGATGAAAGAAAATCTTTCAACCAAGGGAAAAGGTGGTGTAAAAATTGTAAGATGAACAATCATGACACTGACCGTTGCAGAAGGAACCCTATAGTTATGGCCACCCTTCAGGTCAGGTCGACCTCAAGACAGGAGGAGGATATTATGTTGGATACCACTCCAGAAGAGATGAGGAAGGCACAGGCTGGGGATAAGACCCTCAAGCCTTGTTTCAGGAAATTGTCAACTTGTCATACAACTCCAGGCAAGGGAGATTTTTACATGAAAAACAAGTTGATGTATAGGAAGACTGGAGCTAGATCCAAAGGTCAGGGACAGCTGGTACTTCCTAAAAGATATAGGACAGAATTAATAAGGAGCCTACATGTGAAACCAGATGGGGACCATGAAAAAATAGGTACCATCATCCAAAAGGTGGCTCACAATTATTATTGGCCCAAGGCAAGATGGGACATTGAGAATTTTGTAGAAAGGTGTAGCATAGCACATGAGGGAACACCCACAAGTGGGAACATTGATCAGGACCTGGACACGCCACGGGGCAAAATTAGGCCTGATAATAAAAAGAAATATAAATTTGATAAAGTGGACCAAATGGAATGGGAAGCCCCTTTTCACGGACAAGCTTCACTTAACTGTTTTACAATGGCCACTATGCAGAGAGTGCAAAAAGATGTCTTACCCCAGGATAAGCCGAAAATCCCTCAATCGGACTTAAACAAACTGGAGGAAGAGGATGTAGAGAGGAAATCTCTCATCAAGAATTCTAAGTGGGGAGAAAGCCCCAAAAGAAGAATTGGTAGCGGTCGTTTTGTGAATGATAATTCTGGGAGGAAAAATCATCACTATAGAGCTTCAAGTGGAAGAGACCATACCGGTGCATGGACAAATAGGTCCACACAATTAAAGGTCCATATGTAACGCTGTTAAGAACGTGGACTGATGAAAAGGCAGAGGAAAATATTACATCCTCATACCAATATGTGAATGAGCTGACCACTCGTTTAAAAACTGGCTGGAAACTTGCCAATGAAAATTTGAAACAAGCCAGGAAGAAACATGCTGCCTATTATAACAGGAAAGCGAAAGACAGAGATTTGGCTGTGGGAGAGAAGGTACTGCTTCTTCTACCCGGTAGTCAGAATAAGTTACAAATTGGATGGCAAGGTCCATATACAGTTCTAGAGAAGGTGTCTAGAACAAATTATAAGATAGATAAGAAGGGGAAAGAAAAAAATCTATCATGTGAATCTCCTGAAGAAATATTTGGAAAGAGAACATCAGGAAGAGACACACTTGTTGACCTTGTCCATTGCCATGGAGATGAAAAAGGAACCACTTTCATCATTTGAATATCCATTACACCCCTGTGAGACAGCGGCACAGGTAAAAATCAGTACACATTTAACGAAAACTCAGAAAGAGAGAGTGCAACAGGTTCTAGATAATCATACAGAGGTGTTAACAGACCGACCAGGGCATACAAACGTATTGGAATATGATATGAAACTGATAGACCCCACACCTGTCTGTATGAAACCCTATTCGATTCCTTTTGCTAAGGAGAAAGCTTTGAAGGAAGAGATAGACTATTTGTTGAAGGAAGGAATTATTTCGCACAGTGAATCTTCGTATAGTTCCGGTGTTGTACTCTTAAGGAAGCCCTCTGGAGAACATAGACTCTGTATAGATTACAGGAGACTGAATGCTATTACAGAAGGACAGGTGGATCCATTGCCGGATACAAATCAGTGGTTTGCCAGGCTAAATAAAGCTAAATATTTCTCAAAAGTGGATCTGAGTAAAGGATACTATCAGATTCCAGTAAAACCTGAGATCAGACAAAATTGTTAGATGGAAACAATTCGGAGGAACGTAATGAATCCCTGAGTTGCCTCTTTGATTGAGGATATTCCGAATGTTTCATACAGGCTAATAAGAAGATTATGGGATCCACTACGAAAACTCTGCTATCACCAGGTATATGTTATCTCCTCATAACGTACATTTTGAGGAAAATCTAATGTTCTCTGGACATGTCATTGCGCAGACTCATAGAAGAGAAATGGTGAATATGGGTTGTGAAGCAGCATTAAGACAAGCAGTCACACTTGCGGCTGTTCAGTAACAGAACCGAAAAATATTATTGGTTGTAGAGGTCTGAGGCAGATTTCATGAGTAGAGCCTACTCTGAATGGACCCAACTACATAAAACCATGATAGCACAACAGCAGAGTAAAGTCAAGTTGACTTACATTTATCTATGTGTATATAGAATAAAGGACTGACATAAGATGTCTGTTTTAAGAGGGGAGATGTCATGAAATATTCTAATCCCCATATATAAATTAAAACGTAAATGTAAAGCCTAACAAATAACTTCAATAAAAGGAAAGAAGAATGGTAAAGAACAGTGCTGTCACAATGACTGTACTCGAAATCCCCCTTGTTTTCTACTTCGTCTGCAAATTGTAACGTTTCACGTTGATAGTAAAAGCCTACTGCATCATTACACGCTTGCTTCAATAAAACGTGTACTGCCTTTCTAAGAAAAACCTTGAGATACGCAAGCTGATTAATGACCTAAATTAATACTAGCATTAATTACACTTCATTCATTCATTCATAACCCTCCACTCCCAAAGGAGCATAGGCCTTCAACAAACACATGCCAAGTCCTCCTGTCCCGTGCCATCATCTCAAGTTCTTTCCATGTTCTCTTCATCATTTTCACCTCTGTTTCCAACTCTCTTCTCCATGTACTTCTTGGTCTTCCTCTGATTCTCTTGCCCTGGGGGTTCCAGAACAAGGACTGCCTTGTAATGCTATCAACAGGTTTCCTCAGTGTGTGTCCTATCCATCGCCATCGTCTTCTTCTCATCTCTTGTTCCACTGGCACTTGTCTAGTTCTTGTCATCAGTTTCACGTTGGTAACCTTGTCATACCATTTTAATCCCTCTATTCTACGCAAGCACCCATTTATGAAAGTCTGTAGCTTTTTGGTTGTTGTCTTTGTTGTTCTCCATGTCTCCGAGCCATACAATAGGACTGACTTCACATTTGAGTTGAAGATTCTTATTTTCGTGTTGGATCCTATTTCTCTTGATCTCCATATATTTCCCAATGCAATGAAAGCTCCTCTTGCCTTTTGTATTCTTATTTTGATATCGCTGTCTGTCCCTCCAACTTTGTCTATATTACTGCCAAGATATGTGTATGATTCTACATCTTGAATTGGTGTTTCTTCAAGTTCAACCCTGTTATCATTACCTGCATTTATTCTCATTATTTTTGTCTTTTCCCTGTGTATTTTCAGACCCAATTGCTGTGACCTCTCATCGAGTGTTTTCAATTTGTCCTGCATCTGATTACGGTTATGGGACAGAAGAGCCAAGTCATCAGCAAAATCCAGATCATCCAACTGCTTAGTCAGAGTCCACTGGATTCATTTCTGTTGTGTGTTGTCGATGATCTCATAACCCAATCTATTGCCAGCAAGAAAAGAAATGGAGACAAGAGGCATCCCTGTCGCACTCCTGTTCTTATCCCAAACGGTTCTGTAAGCTGTCCTTCGTGAAGAACTCTGCATGTCATGTCTTCATATGTTTTCTTTATTAAATTAATGATCTTCAGGGGAACTCCATAATGCCTCATCAATTTCCAAAGTGATTCTCTGTCTACACTGTCAAATGCCTTTTCGTAGTCCACAAATCCGATGTATAGTGGTGAATTCCATTCCAGACTTTGTTCAACTATTATTCTCAAAGTGGCTATCTGGTCTGTACATGATCTGTTTTGTCGAAAACCTGCTTGTTCATCTCTCAGTTTCTTGTCTATGGACTCTTTTAATCTCTCAAGGATAATCCTGTTTAATACTTTTCCTGGCACTGATAGTAACATTATTCCTCTATAATTTGTGCACTCTTGTAAATTTCCCTTCTTAGGCAACTTAACCAGATATCCTTCCTTCCATTCTGCTGGTATCTCTTCCTTTTCCCAGACTTTACCAAGTAATTTATATAACATCTCTGTAGCCGTGTCGATATCTGCTTTGATGGCCTCTGCTGGAATGCCATCAGGTCCAGACGCTTTTCCCTCTCTTAGAAGCTTTATGGCTTTCTTTATTTCTTCCTTCGTTGGTCTTTCACCGTTAATTTGTAGCTCTTCTTCTGCTGGCTGGATGTCCGGCGGGTTTTGTGGAGCTGGTCTATTGAGAAGGTCCCCAAAATATTCTGTCCACCTCTTCATTTGCTCTTGTATATTGCTGAGCAGTTTCCCATTCTTGTCTTTTATGAGGCAACTTGTTTGCTTGTATTTCCCTGTTAGCTTCTTTGTGCTGCTATACAGTTCTCTCATATTTCCTTTGGCTGCAGCATCTTCTGCCTCTCTTGCCAACTCCTCAATATACTTCCTCTTGTCTCTTTTGATACTTCTTTTTACTTCTTTGTTTGCTTCTGTGTACACTTCTTGAGCCTTGGCTTTGGAACTTCTAGTTTTGCTTGTGTTTAACTCTGCTTTCTTGTTTTTTCTGTCTTTTATCTTATTGATGGTTTCTGTTGTTATCCATGCTTTTTGTTGTCTTTCCCTTTTCCCCAGTATTTCTTCACATGTCTCCTTCCATACTGTTTTGACCTGCTGCCAATAGTCTTCTGTATTCTCTACATCTTCCAGCTGTTGGAGCACTTGGAATTTGTTGGATACTGTGACCGCAAATTTGTCTCTTGTTTCTTGATTTCTTAGCTGTCCTACATTAAACTGTTGTCTATAATTTTGCATTGTTGCATATCTCTTGAGTTTCATTTTTACTTTGGCTATCAGAAGATGGTGATCTGATGCCACATCTGCTCCTCTATATACCTTTACATCCTGCAATGATGATCTAAACTTCTTGTTTATGCATATATGATCAATCTGATTTTCTGTTCTATGGTCTGGTGATATCCATGTTGCCTTGTGTATTCTCTTATGTGGAAACATGCTTCCTCCTATAGCCAGTTGATTTGAAGCACAGAAGTTTGCGAATAGCTCTCCATTTTCATTCATTACTCCTAGCCCATGTTTTCCCATGACTTCTTCGAATCCAGTGTTGACTGTACCTATCTTTGCATTCATGTCACCCATCAAAATTGTGATGTCTCTTCTTTTTACTTTATCCATAATTTCCTGTAGTTTAGTATAAAATGCTTCTTTCACAGACTCTTCTTTGTCATTAGTTGGTGCATAACATTGGATGACATTTACATGAATTTTCTTTTTAGCTGTTTTGAAAGAAGCTGTTATTATTCTGGGTCCAACAGCTTCCCATTCAATTAGTGCTTTCTGTGCTTCTTTAGATAACATAAGAGCTACCCCTTCACTGTGGTGTGAACTTTCGTCTTCATGTCCTGAGGACAGCACCAATTCACCTGTGATGAGTTTCTTCCTGTCTACCCCCTTCCACTTTGTTTCACACATTCCCAGAACCTCGATTTTGTATTCCCTCATTTCTGCTGCTACTTGCGCCACTTTCCCTTGTTCGTTTAATGTCCGAACATTCCAGGTGCCAAATCTGGAAGTTCTCCTAGAAGAAAGAAGGTTAGTCAGCAACACAGACTCCTTTCGGCTTTCTCTGTGTTGCATCATACGCCTCCCCGCGAGAGGACCTTCCCCTGTCTTGGATGGCTGTGTTTTATTTTCTTTATTTGACTTGTCCATATTTGTTGAAGTTTTTTGTGGTTTAAATTTTTTTTACAGGATGGTGTAACCGGCCCCATGCCCAACCCTCCTTAGTCGCTTTTTACGACATGCTTGGTAGGGGACAGTGTTACTATTCTTTGCTCCCCTTTCGGGCCCCGGTAACACACGGGTGATTAATTACACTACGTTACCATAAACGAACGGACAGATGGACTTAGGATAGAAAGAAGGGAGGGCTGATCGGAGGAACACATGCAACACTAAACACGCGTCGCGCGATACACAATTGCTGCCATCACGCGTGTAAGGCCACATGCACTAGCTTTTTTCAAATCGACAGTGATAAAAACACTACCCATACCAGAGTTAGGTTTTAAAATCCTGAAAAACGCTTATTTGGAAATATGACATTATACTGGTTTACGTTTGAAAACATTACAGTACCCAGACACCACATCGTTTTCGAAGTAAACAGGAGGTAGAAGAAAGTGCATATTTTGAACGCAGCCACTTAGCTCCTTTAAATTGGTATATTTGGGTTCCTTAGGATTTGCTGACAAATAATATGTTAAACGTTACGCAAATAGTCTAGGAATTACCAAATTATAGCCAAAAGAAATAGTGAGGGAAGTCAGACAACACCCAAATCAGAATCGCTCAGTGGCAGATTTTCAACACACCATTGTACGGGAAATAGGCTGACATGTTACCTCCTATTTGATTGGCGGAAAATAAATGTAAGGCTAAACACGATTAGTCGGGCTATAAATACTATCTTTCGTTGTCAGGGGAAACGGGAGTAGGAGTACTTTTTTTCAAACGATTGGGTAGACATGGCACGATTGGTTAGACCTGCCAATATAGTCAATTAGAGGCGTCAGGTCAACACCACACTTGCAAATAAACTTACTACAGAACCAGTGCGTTGAGCACCAGTGCATATTTTTCTAAATAAAAGCCTGGGACATCGGCAGATCGAAATTGTGTTATATTCAGTGCCAGTCAACGTAATTCTGTATTATTTCCATGAATTGTGGTAAGCTTGAAATATTTGATATCTTTTAATGAAAATTGAATGTAAATTGATAATTTATGTCTGTATATATATGTGGTTCAGTAGCGAACATGAGGTAAAGCCTATATAATGCTCCAGCCTGAACAGAAGGTGTCGGAGGAAAGTAAAACTGCATGGAATTGCCACACAGTACACTGACACCTAGCTTATTGACTAGAAAGAAATAATGCTGGAATTGCAGAGGCGTAGTAATCATTAGGGAGGAATATACTGGTGAAAATTGTTTCAGATGAAGATAGCAGTTGGCCTACCGCTCTGAACTCAGTGTTTGTTATGTATTGTGCTCAGTGTAGAAATAGAGTATAAATTAGTTCTGAAGTAGGAGGTACAACCTTCTTGTTTCAGGGACCGTGGTCCAAAAGTTATTGAAGCAGCACCTGGTCAGAGCTTTGCTGAATCCAGAGGCGGACAGCATACTCCTTGGTCCATATAGCAAACAGTGAGGTGTCTCCAGAACACAGGGGAGCAATCGAGCAGAGGAGTCTTTTCCTGCCGCCATCACGAAAGATAAGACTATGTGGCCAGCGGAGCTCAACATTATGTAACCCCATCTTAAACTGACATTGTATAAAAATAAGAGGGGAAATTAATTGTTTTAATGCCAGGAACTGAGAACATCTCCAATACTAGTTCCAACAGAAACAAACACTTGAAGTCATGATGACAAATACCAACATAGCTTGAAAAATAAAACCAGTATTACCTCATAGTACCACTACACAACTGACACACATAAGATAATATTAATAAAATATGTCACTACAAGATTCATATTGATAAATTCTGTACATATAACTTGTAATTAAAATTGATTGTGATTCCTGGTTCACTTTGTATTTGAATCAGGACACATATATATTCATGAAAAGTACTTAATACATATTGATATTTGAAAATTTACCAGTGACTCATTTAAGATAGTCTCATAGAGTGTTATATGTATGTGAGTGTCAAACTGTTGTCAAGTGTGGTGGAATAAATTAAATTGTTTATCTGTCTGTTATTGTTGTGACTTACACTTCATCATTTACAAAACCCTAGACATTCAACGTAGTCATCACAATATTCCAGAATAATTCTGACTGAGGTATAAATATGTGGTAGCAAGTAAGGTCATCTGTAATACACTACCCTTATTAGATACAGATACCTTCACAGCTGATCTCAGTCAGTACACTAAGTCCCCTATAAATATTTATAATATCCCACTTTACCACATATATTGGGGTCTCGCTCTCGGGATTTTGAATCTTTCCCTATTAAAAATATTGGGGGTAATTCACTTCAGGTAATAATAGAAATTAAAAAGTATCCTTGGGTGAAAATAAATAACGTTGAGCTCTCAGTGCCTGTAGTGTCCTTAGATAATTATTGATAGATTGAATTGTTACATTTACATGTTAGACAATGGCCGACTTGGCAAAATTTCGATCTGCTGCTGTACAGACTGCGAAAGAGTTAGGAATGGACGGGCAAATTATGATTTCTTATGTCACTGCTGAATGTGACAAATATATTGAACGGGAAGAAAGAAGATTAGAAAAAGAGGCCGAAAGAAGGTTAGAGGCTGAGACTAAGAGGCTGCAATTTGAGGCTGAGGCTGAGGCTAAGAGGTTGCAGATTGAGGCTGAGGCTAAGAGGTTGCAGATTGAGGCTGACAAAGAGGCTAAAGCATTGGAAGCCGAGGAAAGAAGACAGGCTGCAGAAAGAGAAGAGAAGAAATTAGCTGCAGAAAGAGAAGAGAAGAAATTAGCTGCAGAAAGAGAAGACAAGAGATTAGCTGCAGAAAGGGAAGCAGAAGATAAGAGATTACAAAGGGAACATGAGTTACGACTAAGGGAGTTTGAGTTTCAAGGCCATGCTCCTGAAAATGGTGCCAGTCCCTTTGCCTCTGATGCCATTGCTAGTCAGGGAGCCTCAACCTCAGCTATGAATTTTCATTTAGATCATTTTGTTGAGAAAGACGATGATATTGAGAGCTATCTAAATAGATATGAACTATTGGCTACCACATATGGGTTAGAGAGAGAAAGGTGGAGCTTAAAGTTATCTCAAGGTCTTCGTGGGGCAGCTTATGAAGTTTTTGCCAAAATGAGCAGAGGTGATCAGGAAAATTATGACATGCTAAAGCAGGCTCTTTTGTTAAGATATGAAAAGAACGCCGAATTTTATAGGAAAAAATTTAGGAATGCTAAACTACTGTCAGGTGAAACCTACCACCAGTTCTCTGCACGAATAGAGACATACTTGGAGAAATGGACTTCTCTGGGGAAAACCCAAGATCTTAAGGAAATGGTCCTTATTGAACAATTAAGAGAGTCCATGGCTCCAGACCTGAGAAAGTTTCTCATGGAACAAGGTGCAGAGAGGCTGGGTGAGTTGCTAAATGTTGCTGAAAGGTATCAAGCAGCTCAGGCAGAGGTATCAGGTAACAAAAAGAAACAGTTGGAAAATTTTAGGGCACCACAGAACTTTAATAAATTTGATCCTAGGGATCAAAACAAAGGTAAGCACCAGTTTGATAGGCCAAGGTATGACAATAAAAATAAAACCCCACAATTCGATGAAAGGAAATATGATGAAAGAAAATCTTTCAACCAAGGGAAAAGGTGGTGTAAAAATTGTAAGATGAACAATCATGACACTGACCGTTGCAGAAGGAACCCTATAGTTATGGCCACCCTTCAGGTCAGGTCGACCTCAAGACAGGAGGAGGATATTATGTTGGATACCACTCCAGAAGAGATGAGGAAGGCACAGGCTGGGGATAAGACCCTCAAGCCTTGTTTCAGGAAATTGTCAACTTGTCATACTACTCCAGGCAAGGGAGATTTTTACATGAAAAACAAATTGATGTATAGGAAGACTGGAGCTAGATCCAAAGGTCAGGGACAGCTGGTACTTCCTAAAAGATATAGGACAGAATTAATAAGGAGCCTACATGTGAAACCAGATGGGGACCATGAAAAAATAGGTACCATCATCCAAAAGGTGGCTCAAAATTATTACTGGCCCAAGGCAAGATGGGACATTGAGAATTTTGTAGAAAGGTGTAGCATAGCACATGAGGGAACACCCACAAGTGGGAACATTGATCAGGACCTGGACACGCCACGGGACAAAATTAGGCCTGATAATAAAAAGAAATATAAATTTGATAAAGTGGACCAAAGGGAATGGGAAGCCCCTTTTCACGGACAAGCTTCACTTAACTGTTTTACAATGGCCACTATGCAGAGAGTGCAAAAAGATGTCTTACCCCAGGATAAGCCGAAAATCCCTCAATCGGACTTAAACAAACTGGAGGAAGAGGATGTAGAGAGGAAATCTCTCATCAAGAATTCTAAGTGGGGAGAAAGCCCCAAAAGAAGAATTGGTAGCGGTCGTTTTGTGAATGACATTTCTGGGAGGAAAAATCATCACTATAGAGCTTCAAGTGGAAGAGACCATACCGGTGCATGGACAAATAGGTCCACACAATTAAAGGTCCATATGTAACGCTGTTAAGAACGTGGACTGATGAAAAAGCAGAGGAAAATATTACATCCTCATACCAATATGTGAATGAGCTGACCACTCGTTTAAAAACTGGCTGGAAACTTGCCAATGAAAATTTGAAACAAGCCAGGAAGAAACATGCTGCCTATTATAACAGGAAAGCGAAAGACAGAGATTTGGCTGTGGGAGAGAAGGTACTGCTTCTTCTACCCGGTAGTCAGAATAAGTTACAAATTGGATGGCAAGGTCCATATACAGTTCTAGAGAAGGTGTCTAGAACAAATTATAAGATAGATAAGAAGGGGAAAGAAAAAAATCTATCATGTGAATCTCCTGAAGAAATATTTGGAAAGAGAACATCAGGAAGAGACACACTTGTTGACCTTGTCCATTGCCATGGAGATGAAAAAGGAACCACTTTCATCATTTGAATATCCATTACACCCCTGTGAGACAGCGGCACAGGTAAAAATCAGTACACATTTAACGAAAACTCAGAAAGAGAGAGTGCAACAAGTTCTAGATACTCATACAGAGGTGTTAACAGACCGACCAGGGCATACAAACGTATTGGAATATGATATGAAGCTGATAGACCCCACACCTGTCTGTATGAAACCCTATTCGATTCCTTTTGCTAAGGAGAAAGCTTTGAAGGAAGAGATAGACTATTTGTTGAAGGAAGGAATTATTTCACACAGTGAATCTTCGTATAGTTCCTGTGTTGTACTCCTAAGGAAGCCCTCTGGAGAACATAGACTCTGTATAGATTACAGGAGACTGAATGCTATTACAGAAGGACAGGTGGATCCATTGCCGGATACAAATCAGTGGTTTGCCAGGCTAAATAAAGCTAAATATTTCTCAAAAGTGGATCTGAGTAAAGGATACTATCAGATTCCAGTAAAACCTGAGATCAGACAAAATTGTTAGATGGAAACAATTCGGAGGAACGTAATGAATCCCTGAGTTGCCTCTTTGATTGAGGATATTCCGAATGTTTCATACAGGCTAATAAGAAGATTATGGGATCCACTACGAAAACTCTGCTATCACCAGGTATATGTTATCTCCTCATAACGTACATTTTGAGGAAAATCTAATGTTCTCTGGACATGTCATTGCGCAGACTCATAGAAGAGAAATGGTGAATATGGGTTGTGAAGCAGCATTAAGACAAGCAGTCACACTTGCGGCTGTTCAGTAACAGAACCGAAAAATATTATTGGTTGTAGAGGTCTGAGGCAGATTTCATGAGTAGAGCCTACTCTGAATGGACCCAACTACATAAAACCATGATAGCACAACAGCAGAGTAAAGTCAAGTTGACTTACATTTATCTATGTGTATATAGAATAAAGGACTGACATAAGATGTCTGTTTTAAGAGGGGAGATGTCATGAAATATTCTAATCCCCATATATAAATTAAAACGTAAATGTAAAGCCTAACAAATAACTTCAATAAAAGGAAAGAAGAATGGTAAAGAACAGTGCTGTCACAATGACTGTACTCGAAATCCCCCTTGTTTTCTACTTCGTCTGCAAATTGTAACGTTTCACGTTGATAGTAAAAGCCTACTGCATCATTACACGCTTGCTTCAATAAAACGTGTACTGCCTTTCTAAGAAAAACCTTGAGATACGCAAGCTGATTAATGACCTAAATTAATACTAGCATTAATTACACTTCATTCATTCATTCATAACCCTCCACTCCCAAAGGAGCATAGGCCTTCAACAAACACATGCCAAGTCCTCCTGTCCCGTGCCATCATCTCAAGTTCTTTCCATGTTCTCCTCATCATTTTCACCTCTGTTTCCAACTCTCTTCTCCATGTACTTCTTGGTCTTCCTCTGCCTCTCTTGCCCTGGGGGTTCCAGAACAAGGACTGCCTTGTAATGCTATCAACAGGTTTCCTCAGTGTGTGTCCTATCCATCGCCATCGTCTTCTTCTCATCTCTTGTTCCACTGGCACTTGTCTAGTTCTTGTCATCAGTTCCACGTTGGTAACCTTGTCATACCATTTTAATCCCTCTATTCTACGCAAGCACCCATTTATGAAAGTCTGTAGCTTTTTGGTTGTTGTCTTTGTTGTTCTCCATGTCTCCGAGCCATACAATAGGACTGACTTCACATTTGAGTTGAAGATTCTTATTTTCGTGTTGGATCCTATTTCTCTTGATCTCCATATATTTCCCAATGCAATGAAAGCTCCTCTTGCCTTTTGTATTCTTATTTTGATATCGCTGTCTGTCCCTCCAACTTTGTCTATATTACTGCCAAGATATGTGTATGATTCTACATCTTGTATTGGTGTTTCTTCAAGTTCAACCCTGTTATCATTACCTGCATTTATTCTCATTATTTTTGTCTTTTCCCTGTGTATTTTCAGACCCAATTGCTGTGACCTCTCATCGAGTGTTTTCAATTTGTCCTGCATCTGATTACGGTTATGGGACAGAAGAGCCAAGTCATCAGCAAAATCCAGATCATCCAACTGCTTAGTCAGAGTCCACTGGATTCCATTTCTGTTGTGTGTTGTCGATGATCTCATAACCCAATCTATTGCCAGCAAGAAAAGAAATGGAGACAAGAGGCATCCCTGTCGCACTCCTGTTCTTATCCCAAACGGTTCTGTAAGCTGTCCTTCGTGAAGAACTCTGCATGTCATGTCTTCATATGTTTTCTTTATTAAATTAATGATCTTCAGGGGAACTCCATAATGCCTCATCAATTTCCAAAGTGATTCTCTGTCTACACTGTCAAATGCCTTTTCGTAGTCCACAAATCCGATGTATAGTGGTGAATTCCATTCCAGACTTTGTTCAACTATTATTCTCAAAGTGGCTATCTGGTCTGTACATGATCTGTTTTGTCGAAAACCTGCTTGTTCATCTCTCAGTTTCTTGTCTATGGACTCTTTTAATCTCTCAAGGATAATCCTGTTTAATACTTTTCCTGGCACTGATAGTAACATTATTCCTCTATAATTTGTGCACTCTTGTAAATTTCCCTTCTTAGGCAACTTAACCAGATATCCTTCCTTCCATTCTGCTGGTATCTCTTCCTTTTCCCAGACTTTACCAAGTAATTTATATAACATCTCTGTAGCCGTGTCGATATCTGCTTTGATGGCCTCTGCTGGAATGCCATCAGGTCCAGACGCTTTTCCATCTCTTAGAAGCTTTATGGCTTTCTTTATTTCTTCCTTCGTTGGTCTTTCACCGTTAATTTGTAGCTCTTCTTCTGCTGGCTGGATGTCCGGCGGGTTTTGTGGAGCTGGTCTATTGAGAAGGTCCCCAAAATATTCTGTCCACCTCTTCATTTGCTCTTGTATATTGCTGAGCAGTTTCCCATTCTTGTCTTTTATGAGGCAACTTGTTTGCTTGTATTTCCCTGTTAGCTTCTTTGTGCTGCTATACAGTTCTCTCATATTTCCTTTGGCTGCAGCATCTTCTGCCTCTCTTGCCAACTCCTCAATATACTTCCTCTTGTCTCTTTTGATACTTCTTTTTACTTCTTTGTTTGCTTCTGTGTACACTTCTTGAGCCTTGGCTTTGGAACTTCTAGTTTTGCTTGTGTTTAACTCTGCTTTCTTGTTTTTTCTGTCTTTTATCTTATTGATGGTTTCTGTTGTTATCCATGCTTTTTGTTGTCTTTCCCTTTTCCCCAGTATTTCTTCACATGTCTCCTTCCATACTGTTTTGACCTGCTGCCAATAGTCTTCTGTATTCTCTACATCTTCCAGCTGTTGGAGCACTTGGAATTTGTTGGATACTGTGACCGCAAATTTGTCTCTTGTTTCTTGATTTCTTAGCTGTCCTACATTAAACTGTTGTCTATAATTTTGCATTGTTGCATATCTCTTGAGTTTCATTTTTACTTTGGCTATGAGAAGATGGTGATCTGATGCCACATCTGCTCCTCTATATACCTTTACATCCTGCAATGATGATCTAAACTTCTTGTTTATGCATATATGATCAATCTGATTTTCTCTTCTATGGTCTGGTGATATCCATGTTGCCTTGTGTATTCTCTTATGTGGAAACATGCTTCCTCCTATAGCCAGTTGATTTGAAGCACAGAAGTTTGCGAATAGCTCTCCATTTTCATTCATTACTCCTAGCCCATGTTTTCCCATGACTTCTTCAAATCCAGTGTTGACTGTACCTATCTTTGCATTCATGTCACCCATCAAAATTGTGATGTCTCTTCTTTTTACTTTATCCATAATTTCCTGTAGTTTAGTATAAAATGCTTCTTTCACAGACTCTTCTTTGTCATTAGTTGGTGCATAACATTGGATGACATTTACATGAATTTTCTTTTTAGCTGTTTTGAAAGAAGCTGTTATTATTCTGGGTCCAACAGCTTCCCATTCAATTAGTGCTTTCTGTGCTTCTTTAGATAACATAAGAGCTACCCCTTCACTGTGGTGTGAACTTTCGTCTTCATGTCCTGAGGACAGCACCAATTCACCTGTGATGAGTTTCTTCCTGTCTACCCCCTTCCACTTTGTTTCACACATTCCCAGAACCTCGATTTTGTATTCCCTCATTTCTGCTGCTACTTGCGCCACTTTCCCTTGTTCGTTTAATGTCCGAACATTCCAGGTGCCAAATCTGGAAGTTCTCCTAGAAGAAAGAAGGTTAGTCAGCAACACAGACTCCTTTCGGCTTTCTCTGTGTTGCATCATACGCCTCCCCGCGAGAGGACCTTCCCCTGTCTTGGATGGCTGTGTTTTATTTTCTTTATTTGACTTGTCCATATTTGTTGAAGTTTTTTGTGGTTTAAATTTTTTTTACAGGATGTTGTAACCGGCCCCATGCCCAACCCTCCTTAATCGCTTTTTACGACATGCTTGGTAGGGGACAGTGTTACTATTCTTTGCTCCCCTTTCGGGCCCCGGTAACACACGGGTGATTAATTACACTACGTTACCATAAACGAACGGACAGAAGGACTTAGGATAGAAAGAAGGGAGGGCTGATCGGAGGAACACATGCAACACTAAACACGCGTCGCGCGATACACAATTGCTGCCATCACGCGTGTAAGGCCACATGCACTAGCTTTTTTCAAATCGACAGTGATAAAAACACTACCCATACCAGAGTTAGGTTTTAAAATCCTGAAAAACGCTTATTAGGAAATATGACATTATACTGGTTTACGTTTGAAAACATTACAGTACCCAGACACCACATCGTTTTCGAAGTAAACAGGAGGTAGAAGAAAGTGCATATTTTGAACGCAGCCACTTAGCTCCTTTAAATTTGTATATTTGGGTTCCTTAGGATTTGCTGACAAATAATATGTTAAACGTTACGCAAATAGTCTAGGAATTACCAAATTATAGCCAAAATAAATAGTGAGGGAAGTCAGACAACACCCAAATCAGAATCGCTCAGTGGCAGATTTTCAACACACCATTGTACGGGAAATAGGCTGACATGTTACCTCCTATTTGATTGGCGGAAAATAAATGTAAGGTTAACACGATTAGTCGGGCTATAAATACTATCTTTCGTTGTCAGGGAAAACGGGAGTAGGAGTACTTTTTTTCAAACGATTGGGTAGACATGGCACGATTGGTTAGACCTGCCAATATAGTCAATTAGAGGCGTCAGGTCAACACCACACTTGCAAATAAACTTACTACAGAACCAGTGCGTTGAGCACCAGTGCATATTTTTCTAAATAAAAGCCTGGGACATCGGCAGATCGAAATTGTGTTATATTCAGTGCCAGTCAACGTAGTTCTGTATTATTTCCATGAATTGTGGTAAGCTTGAAATATTTGATATCTTTTAATGAAAATTGAATGTAAATTGATAATTTATGTCTGTATATATGTGTGGTTCAGTAGCGAACATGAGGTAAAGCCTATATAATGCTCCAGCCTGAACAGAAGGTGTCGGAGGAAAGTAAAACTGCATGGAATTGCCACACAGTACACTGAAACCTAGCTTATTGACTAGAAAGAAATAATGCTGGAATTGCAGAGGCGTAGTAATCATTAGGGAGGAATATACTGGTGAAAATTGTTTCAGATGAAGATAGCAGTTGGCCTACCGCTCTGAACTCAGTGTTTGTTATGTATTGTGCTCAGTGTAGAAATAGAGTATAAATTAGTTCTGAAGTAGGAGGTACAACCTTCTTGTTTCAGGGACCGTGGTCCAAAAGTTATTGAAGCAGCACCTGGTCAGAGCTTTGCTGAATCCAGAGGCGGACAGCATACTCCTTGGTCCATATAGCAAACAGTGAGGTGTCTCCAGAACACAGGGGAGCAATCGAGCAGAGGAGTCTTTTCCTGCCGACATCACGAAAGATAAGACTATGTGGCCAGCGGAGCTCAACATTATGTAACCCCATCTTAAACTGACATTGTATAAAAATAAGAGGGGAAATTAATTGTTTTAATGCCAGGAACTGAGAACATCTCCAATACTAGTTCCAACAGAAACAAACACTTGAAGTCATGATGACAAATACCAACATAGCTTGAAAAATAAAACCAGTATTACCTCATAGTACCACTACACAACTGACACACATAAGATAATATTAATAAAATATGTCACTACAAGATTCATATTGATAAATTCTGTACATATAACTTGTAATTAAAATTGATTGTGATTCCTGGTTCACTTTGTATTTGAATCAGGACACATATATATTCATGAAAAGTACTTAATACACATTGATATTTGAAAATTTACCAGTGACTCATTTAATATAGTCTCATAGAGTGTTATATGTATGTGAGTGTCAAACTGTTGTCAAGTGTGGTGGAATAAATTAAATTGTTTATCTGTCTGTTATTGTTGTGACTTACACTTCATCATTTACAAAACCCTAGACATTCAACGTAGTCATCACAATATTCCAGAATAATTCTGACTGAGGTATAAATATGTGGTAGCAAGTAAGGTCATCTGTAATACACTACCCTTATTAGATACAGATACCTTCACAGCTGATCTCAGTCAGTACACTAAGTCCCCTATAAATATTTATAATATCCCACTTTACCACATACATCACAAAAATAGTTGCCCACGATAATTACATCCCTTCACCTTTCACCACCCTATATTCCCATCAATACCTACACAGTAAAACTTCCTTAGTAACCTACTAACCTGGTACTATGCAACGTTGCCTGCTGTCATTTTTGTCTAGACAACACGCCAACGATCGATTAGTTTTTTTCGACTAATCAGCTCCTGTTAGCGCGCAACATGTCTGGACACGTTTCAAAAACCAGATTAAACTAGTTTTCCTTTATATAAATAGACGCTTACCAACGGGCTGATCACCCGTTTGCCAGTCACTTCGATTACGGAAACAACAGCAGATGGATTGATTTGCCGTTGCCCTAAAGACGCCAATAGGCGTGATGGGAAACAATGGCAAAGAAAACCTATCTGCTGTTGCCCTAAGACGCCACTAGGCGTAATGGCCACTGACTGCTTTGACGGTCGGTGGCTAAGGACGGAAGAAGAAGAAGAAATAGACGCTTGGGAGACCAACGCCCAGACACTCGCGAGCACAACTCACTGAAGATAACTACCCCCGGCACCGTTCCCACAAACTGGCTGTATATGCGTAGAAGTGATGAGATGCTTAAACCATTGGAGGGTGGGCTGAAGGCCGCTTCTGTAAGTTTTTACCGAGACCAGACTTTATTACACGTGCGAAAATACTTTGGTGAATCACATCTAAAGTTTCCTACCAAAACCGGCATTACATTGACTCGCCCTGAATTTGAACATCTGTTGGCTTTACGCGGTAAAATCCTCGCCGAATTTGACCGACTACAGTCACCAAACACAGATACCTGTCCTACTACTTGTAACAGTAACACGTTTGACCACAACATCAACTCCAGTTGTTATCAACCAATATTCCCAGAACCGAGTTGGTGTCCTAACACCAACCCTTGTCCCCCTACAGCAACGCCAACCATAGACAATCTCCCGGATGCTGTCTTTAATGTACAACCACCACCGAAACGGCAAAGAGCTACAAAGCGTCTGACACTAGAGATTTAGCTTGACATTTCGTATTCTTTTAAACGAGCTCATTAAATATATTTATTACAATTAAAAAACCTTGGCTTTTGTTATTTATGTTGTATATGTATTGTATGTATATATCGTATAAATGTTGTCTAGCTGTTGTAAAATATGTATATATTTATATTTATATGTTGTATGACTAAGAAACAACACACTACAACAACACACAACAATTAAAATATCTACATACAACACACCAGACAAACCAAAAGCAATACCACCCACACCACACCGCTGATACATTGTCTTACTCTGGCGCTACACTCCAACACACACCCATGCGTCATCACCCCCGCCAGCCAAAAGCAATACCCCACACTCACTCAAAAATCAATATCACACCACGCTCATTAGCCATCTTCCTCTATAAAACTCTGTAAGCGAATTTATCGATTTTTTTATATTTTCCTCTTTATCTCAAGAGTGCACGATTTTATTGATTTTTATGTCTGTTGTATATATGTATATATATTGTATGAAGAAACAACACAATACCAGCACAATACAACAATTAAAATACCTACACACAACACACCAGACAAACCAAAAGCAATACCACCCACACCACACCGTTTATTCCTTGTCTTACTCCGACGCTACACCCCAACACACACCCATTAGTCACCACCCCCGCCAGCCAAAACCAATACCCTCTCCCTTAAAAACCACCTTAGCAACGTACACCGCCATTATCGATTTTTTTAATTTTCTGCCATTATCGATTTTTTATATTTTATATATATATATTTGTTCTGGATAGAAGCTGTAACAAAACACTGTGATATTAAATATATTTATTAAAAAACCTTGGCCTTTGTTATCTATGTTGTATAAATATTGTATGTATATATATTGTATAAATATTGTCTACCTCTTGTAAAATATATTGTATAAACAAACAACACACTACCAACACACAACAATTAAAATACCTACACAACCTACCTACTAACCTGCCATTACACTAGTCAACAACCAAAATGTACCAGAAATTAAAATAGCTGATCTTAACTAATTTTGGTTTGCTGAAAACGAAAATGACATTAAAAAATGTTGATTGGCTCTAGTTTTCAAGATATATCCTACTAGTTTATTTAATTGCGGTCAATTTATATATATGACGCCACTGTTGTGGGCGATTGCATAATTTTTTTCTAATGACCAATAAAAATGTAACTAGAAGTTGATGATGCATAATTTTTTTCTAATGACCAATAAAAATGTAACTAGAAGTTGATGATGCAATCCTACCTATGATTACATCCCCTTTGTGTATAAATATCTTATCTCTGATAAAATTTTGCCATTAGTTAGAGCATTTGTCCTTATCAAAAGTATCGTAGTTAGAAATGCCTAGGACATGTGTGAACAGTGCTAATAATTTCTGTTATATATGTGGTGAGGTGACATTTGTATCACAAAAACGAAATATAACTAAAGTGATTAAGAAGGCGTACAGTTTGTATTTTGGCTGCAGAATAGGAGATCAAGATAAGAGCTGGGCGCCACACATATGCTGCAATACATGTGCAGCACATCTTAAACTGTGGTTGACTGGCAAAAGGCAAGCTATGCCTTTTGCAGTCCCAATGATTTGGAGAGAGCCCACTGATCATCTCAACAACTGTTACTTTTGCATGGTCCCTCCAATTGGGAAAGGCATATCAAAGAAGAAAAAATGGACTCTGGAATATCCAAACATCCCCTCTGCAATACGTCCAGTACCACATGGCGATGACCTACCAGTTCCCAAAGTGCCAGAATCATTTTCAGCTGTTTCCACTGATGAAGAAGAGGACATTGGTGGTCCTGAACCATCAACCTCAAGCGACCCAGATTTTGAACAAACTACATCCATAAAACCACACTTAATAACCCAAGGTGAACTGAATGATCTTGTAAGAAATCTGAATTTACTGAAGAACAAGGCGGAGCTTTTGGGTTCCAGATTGCAACAGTGGAATCTCCTGGCAGAAGATGTTACAATTTCTGTGTATAGGAACCGCCAGAAGCCGCTTATTACATTCTTTTTCAAAGAGGGAGACCTTTCTGCTTGCCACAACATTTCTGGTTTAATGGCAGCCCTCAAAATCAATTACATACCAGAAGAGTGGAGGCTTTTCATTGATTCATCCAAGACGAGTCTTAAAGCTGTTTTGTTGAATAATGGTAATGTTACCGTCAATTCCAGTTGGTCACGCAGTTCATATGAAAGAAACTTATGAAAACATTAAGCAGCTTTTGAAGTGTATAAACTACGATCATCATCATTGGTCATTTTGCGGTGACTTAAAAGTGGTCGCTCTTTTGCTTGGACTACAGAGTGGATACACCAAGTACTGTTGCTTTCTCTGTGAGTGGGATAGCCGTGCACGAAGTGACCATTACATCAGAAGACATTGGCCAAACAGGCAGTCATTGCAGCCTGGCAGTAAGAACGTTGAGAACCCAACACTTGTCGACACTAGCAAGATTTTGTTGCCACCCTTGCATATTAAGCTGGGTCTCATGAAAAACTTTGTCAAGGCAATGGAGAAAACAGATGAGGTTTTCAAATACCTCAGAAAGTTTCCAAGACTGAGTGAAGCTAAAATAAGAGAGGGAGTATTTGTTGGTCCGCAAATTCGAAAACTTCTTCATGATGACGAGTTTCTTTGCGTGTTGCATGGCAAGGAAAAAGCAGCATGGCTAGCATTTAAGTCAGTGGTGGAAAATTTTCTTGGAAACAACAGATCTGATAATTACAATGAAATTGTAGAAAATCTCCTTCTGAAGTATGAGAGTCTTGGCTGCAACATGTCTCTGAAAATTCATTTTCTTGATTCTCATCTGGATTTCTTTACGTCAAACTGTGGAGCGGTCAGTGATGAGCATGGTGAACGATTTCACCAGGACATTGCTGCTATGGAGACAAGGTATCAAGGCAATTAGAGCCCTTCAATGCTCGCTGATTACTGTTGGACTGTGACAAGAGACACCTCATCGATTGACTACAAGAAGCAAGCAAAGAGAGTTTGAACAGCGACTGAGTAATGACGGAATGGGTTCAAATGTGCCTTTTTAAAACATGATATGTGAACTTTAAATAATGTTTTTATTTTTTCTATCAGTTTATGTTGAAATATCAATTAATTGAGTATGTAACCACAATTTTTATAATGCTAAAGTAGAAAGACTAGCTGTTCACCCCAAAGAATTAAACAAGTATACATTATTTGTATTACTGTAATGTAAATTCATCATTTAAAACAAAACCAGAGCCAATTGGTGAATTTCATTATGATATTTGAAATCAGCATGTCAAAATCAATAAGAAATGGTATATTTAATTTCTGGTACAAATAACTTTTGAAAATTTGTTGACTAGTGTTATTGAACTAATATATTGCTATATAAAAGTCAGCGCATCCAACTGAATCGATCGGGGTATTTTTCTATATAAAAAGTCCGCGCATCCACCTGAATCCTAACCGTTTTGCGCATTACATACTACTAGTGAACTCACATGACTATCAAACATCCTGCTATCACCTTCAAAATATTCAGCAACACAATCCTGGACATGAACCCAACACTCTGCAAACTCTTACAGCGTTAATGAGGGCTGTTACCACAGATGTAGACTCCAACACGACCACATGAAATGCACATATCAAACGTGCGGCCTACCATGCCGTCATCTTGGATAATGCATACGTGCATACATACATACATAAACACTAACACACACATACATACTGCCGCACAGTTAAACCGGGCGGGACACCAATTGTCGCACCCCTACAGTATAATAGGTGTATGATGGGAATGATCTATGGAATATTTTCAAGAAGGCTTCCAGAAATTGGCTCCTAAAGAAAGAAAGAGACCTATTCGAGATAAGGTCAAGAAGAAGTGAAGGCAAATGCACTCTCCACTAGATAATGTTTTCTAATAAATCATGAAGAGTTTCTGTATCTCTACGACATTGACTTCTTTCACTTATATCTCGATAAAGAACCTCCTAAATGAAGGAGTTCCCCAATATGTAAATACTTAAAACAGACAGCACGAGTGATACACTATCTAAGTAATGATCAATACTGCAAAGCGTTTATTGGTTAAATATACACATATAGGGTTAGTAGGAAGTACAAAGTATGATTACGAAAAATAATTCGCACATAAAGTGTAATAATGTAGTTTATGTGCGAAGTGTAATAATGTAGTTTATGTACGAAGTGTAATAATGTAGTTTATATACGAAGTGTAATAATGTAGTTAAAATACGATAGTGAAATTATGTAAATAATGAAATGATGATGAGATACACTAAGTTTTACTACGCTGATGACTGTTAAACTACAAAGTCCCGGATCCTTCTAAATTTCCTCCACTGTATGATCATGTGGAGGTATGCGCCGACTGTCTAATGTCTTTTTCACAGTGTGAGGTATCCCAAAGATGAGTAACTTATGCTGTAATTATCGCACGTGTAATAGTGAGAAACAAGTGTGAGATGTATTGTCCATCAACGCTTGGAAATCTTTCTAGCAGAGACAAAGTGTTGACATTTTTCTCGGGAAACTGACTGTTGTCTCAATTTGATGAAGACTCTGGTTGACGTGATCACTTCTTTAAATGATTTTCTGGTACAAATAGGTTTCATGCATTGAAGCTTAGGAAGCTTTAGTGAATGAATTTAAGTCGTGCAATACATGTTTGAATAGATAAATTCACTTCATGTACTGACGCGTGGGTAGCTGAACTTAGTTCAGGCTATACGCTTTATAGTGAGTTGAACATGATATGTAGACGAATCAACTTGTGATTATGTTATCTTTCTATATAGCCTCATTAACTTGTTAGTACGTTAACTTGATATCTTGACGAATCACTTTGTGATTTTGTGACCTTGATAAGCATTTCAATAACATGCTGTAGCCACCGACGTGTACAAACGCGGATATCTTCTTTGTAACGTAGGAAGGTTTTGATGTTCTGTCTTAAGAGTTCTGCTATCGGGACATAGACTTTCTAGCTTCTTTCAGACTAGACACCATTTACTATGATAGGAAACTCTTTACAGAGCGATACAACAGGAAGCAATCTGATCATCAGAAGTAGTCCCCCCGTCCGACAAGTGTTTCGGCCCTACATACTCCTTTACACTCTAAGGGGGCGGGCCCACTTGGGTCATGACTCCCAAGCGTCTCAGCCTCCTATTGTCTTGTATCGAAAATGAACCCATTTCACTTATGGTAGCAACTTTAACCCACAACTCCGCCAGCCGTGGAGGCGATTGTGAAAGTAACAAAGAGAAGACAAATTATTCCGTTCGCTCCGTAGCACATCACATCTACGGACACACACTGAGTCACCTGCGCGAAGCCGACGAGACTTGACACTTTACTTAATGTGTAGACTGATATGATTTGTGCGCTCTCTTCTCCTCTCCGGCAGTATTGAACTACATTTGTTGTGCGTACTGAATTAGGTGCATTATTCTGTTGTTAGCACTCTCTTTTTCCCTTCTGTCATTGTTCACGTTTCACACTTCGATGCATGACAGGGCCAGACAAGCGTATCGCCCATCTCTGAGAGATTAATTGAGTCCCAACAACGTGATAATACCACATTGACTCCAGGTAAATGCGGGCACGTAGTGTTTGGTTAAGATTGCATAATTAGTTCCGATTCGACAGGAAAAATGTAAGAAGCTGTTACGTAAACATTACTAAGAATTGTCGGATGTAGCAACTCCATATACGGAGGATGGCTGTTTGAAATTTTCAAACGCATGGGTCATACAGAATACTGCATGAGGAAAAGTTTTAATAATACAAACTTTGAATGTATTGGCTGGTTTCTGAGGCGCCAATAAACAACCACGTGATTGGAAGATTTATCAGAACGCCATGCAGGAAGGGTGTGCCGATAGCAACGATATAACGTAGAACATCTAGCATACGTCACTGCATTTCAGAAATCGTCACAAACAGACATCTAGGATCTTGCCACACGAAAACAATAGATTCAGGATTCTGAATTTTTAGGAACGGAAAAACGTATTAAAGTATCTTTTATCCACTGGAAAAGAAAACTCGCAAATATTAATACGTAACCGGACTTCTACAGAAACTATGCGCAAGTCACGGAGGAATTATAGAAAAAGAAATAATATCCCAGACGTGTGTTCGAGGCATCTGTGTTAAGTTGCCAAAACTATGTACATGAGCAAGACGTCTAAGATTTGCCTAGTTACTAGGGTGAGTTGTACACATTTTTATACTTTGAATTTTACTGGTTATACTAGCTAGGAGTGTTAAAGATTCATACGCGTCTGGCAACCTCAGCATGTGAAAAGGATACATTCATGAACCACCACAGCAAGCGCTGGTGATTGCTTCATGCTAGTTCTCACGGAAGAACCAAAGGAGAGGTAATGCCAGAATCCAAGTGGAGAAAGGAAGTGGATGATGATGACATCATATGTATATTATCATTTGTAATGAGTTGTATGAATGTTTAAAGTTGTTTCTTCAGGCACAAGCTACTTGCCACTGTCCAGTAGAAATTTTTTTCATTATATTAACTAAAAGAAGGGTGATTCTTCATCACATCCCCTGACTTATATAATAAACACTCAAGGACAGTACAAATTCTGATAAAAAATCGAAGGCGGACAGCGGGGAAAGGCGCCTGATCTAAATCAGGAAAAGAAATACTTAGCAGCGGAATGTGTTCTTTTATTCCCTCTAAAGTTGGTGGTACGGATTCGAGAGACCATTTGAGGTTCCACCCACGTTAACAGTTGTACTAGTCTGTGGTTTGAAGCTTGAGATCGACACGGCAAACTTACATTCCACGGGTGGTGAAGATCCTTGCCGTGACCGGAAGCGGTTACCGCCAGAATCCTTTGGAGACGTGCCCATAGAGACAATGTGACCAGCAGCACCAACACTTCATCAATTTGGAAGCTAAGTTATAAGTTTAGCAGGCCACCTCAAAAGACAATATTTTCATCTCCCAAACCGAGATCTATGATGAACCATAATTTTTCAAAATTACCATTTCATATTTATTTACATCTGTTTCAAAGTAATTGAGCGTTCAATTTGTATATGTTGATTTTGACAAATTCATAGTTGAATTAACCATTACAGAGAGAAAGGCATATGTATGATCCACGCCCTCTAGTATATTTTCATTAATATATGTATATATATATATATATATATATATATATATATATATATATATATATATATATATATATATATATATATATATATATATATATATATATATATATATATACATTTCTATATCGAGCTAATAAAAGGAATTTCGCTGAATTAAATCAGCTGGGGGCTTGAACGCACATGTCATTTTTATCCATCTTCACAAAAGGCGGCGGGTTAGATACAAAGTTAACGTGCTAAGACTCATTCAGCATTGTTCTTGACTTCTGAAATATCTTGTGGAACTCCCTCGAGGTAGAAGCATCATTATCCTTCTATCTACAACTCTGCCAAGAGTAATCTTTTGCAAAGGTAGACACCTTTGAAGACCCATATTAGATACTCTAGGTTTTGGCCACTGTTGGACCACTACTGCAGAGCAAGGGGAGGCCACCCGTGACATAGACCCAGACTTCTACAGGACTAAAGACGTAAAATGGCTTAATACGTTCCACATCTAATATCAATAGTTGACTTTCTTAGGATGTTTGTGACGGTATTGCCTCCCCTGCTTGGATAATGACACTTCTATCTCAAGGGAATGATCACAAGATATTCAGAAAAGCGAAAACAATGCTGCATTGGCTGGGCACGTTAATTCTAGGATCTGCCGACAACTTTAATGAAGAGTTAAGCAATGATTAATTTTAGCTCGCTAAGCCCTCACCTCTGATTTACTCAGTGGAATTCTTATTATTCTGGGATAGCTTTGTTTGGAGTGTGTTTAGTAAATGTGACTGACACAAACATGCAGTACATTTAAAATGATTAAATCGAAATTAAGTTTGTATATTAACAAATAACAGATTTAATAATTATTTAGTTAAAATAATTGAAAAGTTTAAAAGAAAATGTTCATCATTGAAGGATAGTAGGTTTTATGACAAAAGTTCACTTTGGCTCCTTGTACGTTTCACTTAGCTGCCAATAGTAGTTTCTGCTCCCGCTGATGGGTTCTGTGCAGATAGGTCACTGGAGTTCTCACGTCTCTGGTCAAGATTACAGGTTAACACGTCTCAAGTACAATCAAGAAGTAACTGCCAAGCTAATCCCGCGATTCTACGTCAGTCCACATAAACCCTCATTTTGTTCCAGAGATTAGTACTCTCCTGGTACCACCAACAACTGTGGTAAAAGAATAGAAACGAAACGCTCTCCTGAGTATTGCGTTTTCCAGCCCATGGTTATGGGTCCCCTTTCCCTCTATTCCAACATCCCATTTATCTCAGAATTTACCCTGGATGAGAATTAAACTTAATCCCTCGAAAGAAAACTTTCTTTTCATTTAAATTGAAGAGCTTTGTCTTATTTTACATTTAAATGAAAATGTTAATAGTACAGATAGAATATGTTTACATTTACATTTCCACTGTTTGAAAAGTGTTCACAATATAAACTGAACTTGTTTTCAATTACATTTACACTGATTGAAAAGTTTGAAACTTTCATTAACTTTAAAGTGAATATATTTACTTAGACATTTACACTAATTTGAAACTATGAGTATTATAATTAGAATATAGATCATTTCCTTAATTTTTCCCTCTCTGCTCTGTATGGAACTTGGGACTACTTTATGCTTTCAGTTCTCTGTAAGAAACTAGCAATAAAGCGGTCACCAACTCTTGCAGTGGTGGTTAATGAATCACCATTATATACGCTGAGGTTGCCAGCCTCAAAAGTGGATGTCCATCCACTAACGATTTTCACACTTTAAAATTCACATGGTAATATATACATATTTGTTCACATGTTAGTAATGAAAAATATAGAATGTAAAACGACAAATTACGCCAAACCTGGCTCACAGAAGTTTTGCTCATATGAATGAAGTTAAGGCACTTTATTAGACCTCTTACACGTCTTCTGGGGTCGTTACTTTTATAAGATAATCCCCTCCATGATTCCTTGTGTTTTAGTTTATTCAGCCGTCCTTATTAAAATGGGTTTCCTGCGCTATGTAAGTCCTTCAAGATTGTTCCACAAAGTCCGGCCTGATACATGGAAATTCTGAATTCTAACTTCTGGCAAGTCTGGTTGTGTCTTGGCAAGAGTGAATCTCACAGTGTCTTAACACTGAAGCGTGTCAGGTTATATTCCTGTCCTACTCCCGCATCTGTTTGCGACGAAGCTAAGAAAGCGCCAATCGTTTCAAACTAAATTGTTGTGTGCGGTAATTTCAAAATATTCCTGACATTCCTATTTATGAAAAAAATCCGATTGCCTGGCAGGCGAACTCACCAACACATCAGTAAACTCCTTCGACAATGTGTTTCAGATGGGACAAATTATTACTATCTAAAATAATCTTGTCATAACAAGTCGGACAGGAAGCGATTACGTCATCCGTGTCACCCAGACAAGTAATCTCTTATCAGTTACGCACCCTGGTCGTTATCAGCGATTAGCAAATACGCTGGCGATATGTAGGGCTAATCTGATGTCGGCTGTACCCGCGAGTTAAATGGATAACAAACAGACATGCCGACTTATCCCAGAGAGGGTGTAAGAAGGAAAATACCAAATACCTGCTACACATAGCAGAAAGAAAAAGAAAGTGCGACAATTGAAAGCACGCAATAAAAATCAGTACAACAATGTAACTGATACTGCGGTAGTGAAACAGAGATCAAGAAGGGTCGCTCCATTCTGTCACAATCGTATTCCTCACTATTGCTTCTTCATAACTGATCATTCTGTTTTTAATTCTCATACTTGATGGTATGCATGAGGCGCACATAGCAGTGTTAAATATATTGAGCACGGAAGTGTGTGCCTATGTCAGCATGTTGTCATGGTCTGAGCATCTATATGAAGGTGAAGTATACAACTTTAAATTACTTTTTTAAAAATTGTAAGTCATACAATTATGTGAAAGGAAGAATCTATAATTAAATTGACAATTAACAAATAGAAGTAATGAAAAAAACTGTCTTTTACACATTAAACTATGAGGATAAGTGCAAAATGTAATTGCAAATAAAGTAAACAAACCTCCTTTTTCTCTTCACGACTGCCATAAAAACCACCATTAATTCCACTGACAAAAAAATATTCCACACTGGAATGAAATTAGGGAACAGGCTTCTTGGGACTTCCACTTAGGTGCCGCTAATGTGTGGGAACGTGCTGGACTCTTCTGCGTGACACATTATATTTCCTAAATGCCAGTGTAACAATTTTTATGTCGCTCCTATAGCTCCGCCTCAGATCCATTAACTCGCTTTCCACCTTGTCATGCTGCATCTGGACAGACGTGCCACAACCGGGAGAAATACAAACCAGATAAGTTGAATTTAATTTATTTTCTGTTTCTATTCTGTATACAATTTCAGCAGTTAGTATAATTAGTATTTGTTGATTGCTTGATACTGGCTAGGAGAGATAATATAAATTAGGAATAGTCATAAATTAAAAAGAAACAAATAAATTTTAATAGACCCAGGCGCCACGTGCTTTCCATTGCGTGGTACGTCAGACATTTTTATTTTACTTAACTCATCAGGAAATAGCAATAAGTTGAATCCTCCTAAACTTTAATCATAGATACTAGTAGTGTTAATCAATTATTAATAATAAATATTAGTATTTAAGGGAATTTTAGATTTGCCAGATCAAAAGAGTTGAACCAAAATAGACAAAACTTCTAAGAATAAGAACAAGATAGCACAATAAAATAATTAAATTAATAATAACAAAATAAAAGAAAGGGAGCAAAAAGAAATAGGAAAGAACAATAAGTAAATAAATTCAAATAGGAAATTAGGACATAGCTCATAACCAAACATGGCACCTATAACTAGAGCACAGTCAGGTGAAGGCAAAACGTGGGCAGAAGCAGTTAAAACCAAAGATAGGGACACCAGGCACGATAAACTAGAAGATAATAGTCAGGCCCCCATAGAAGAAATTTCTAACCAAAAAAATACCAATGAAAGTACCAAAGAAGACTCAAGACATAAAACAACCAAAAATAGCAATGAAAGTACCAAAGAAGACTCATGACATAAAGCAACCCAGGCAGTTTCCCAAAATAAAGATGTAGTAAACATATGTCGTTTAAAGATAACGCAAGTAGCTGGTGAGGCAGTCAAGATCAAGGCACTAGATGAAGACAAAATTATAAAAATCCTTGATCCTGTGTTAGGCAAAAAGGCGATAGCCAAAATTTCAAAAACCCATTTTGGCATAATAATTACTCCAAATCAGAGTGACAGAATAAAAGAGATGTTAGAGGAACTCAAAGTAGAAGCAAAAACAGTGACTCTTGCACACGACATAAAAGTAAAGATAGAGGTAGCAAAAGAGACCAGTAGATGTGTGTTAAAAGGGATAAACACTAACCTTTCAAGCGAGGAAGTTATGAACATCCTCGCAAAACATAACCCAGACATAAAGCTGATACACGTGGACAGAATAATGGTGAGAGGGATTATTGTAACCCCAGTGGTTATAATAACGGCAGAAGGGAGGGAAACCCCTAAAACGCTACTGTTTGGGAAAACCAAGAAGCACACCGAAACTTACATTCCCCCTGTGCTGCAGTGCTCCAACTGTCTGAAATTCGGCCAGGGACGGAACAATTGTAAGGGGAAAACTGTTTGTAAGTACTGCTCCAGTAATCACCCCTCTACACAGTGTGAAAAGGCAAAGGCAGATTGTTGCTGAGTTATTTGCCGGTTGAAGATCATGTGCTGAGTATAGTTATTTTAGTGATTTCTTGTTCATCGTGCTTGTTTTATCATTACGCGAATTAGGGTGAAGCGTTCATACAACTCAGTAGCATGGTATGAAGAAGTAACGTGTAATACTTGAACTCAGCAACATTAATGAAGTAATTAATGCCTTCAGGTTGAGTCCGTAATATTTAATCACATGTACACACAGGATGATCATTTCAAATATGAGCAGAACATATGTCCGTATAAGTCATGCATAAATTAATCAATAACGTAGACTGCTGGTTTACGTGTCAATGTCCGTTTAAGGATACAATGCAGTATTGTCGTCAGAACATCACAGCTATATGCACGCGCAGATAGACATGGCTACCTGCCGACAGTGAGACTGCGAGTCTGAATATTTCATACGGATTGGACGATTATTCTCCTCCTTCTGAGGATTCTAGTTAAACACTAACCTCCGTAAGTTTCCTCTCATATAGAGTTCTAGGACTGACCCTGGTCCATCATAAATGCACATATAAATGGCTATATCATGCCATTGAATTGGAAAGTTAGAAACGCAGCTATTCAGCTTGGCGGTCAAGTAACAAAGGGTAGCGTCTCCTAGTTACCGACTGTGACCCAAACAACGCTAGACACGTCATAATCGATCGTGTATGGAGCGTTCAATAATTGAAACATCTATCGTAATATATTAAATGTCTTAACCTTTACAATTGCACGTCTGCTAACCTTTAGCAGACGGCGTTAATAACATATACCGTAACAATTCCCTGTACACCGGGGAAAAAAAATCGATAGATTTTTTTTCAAGATCTATCCGACTTAACAATTTTTCAAAAAAATTTAACACAATTGTGACATATGGCCGACGATGTTCTGAGTAGAACCGTGTCGCGGTCATGTCAACTAACTATTTGTCATAGTCATCTAACAATAAATCATATTATATATCAATATTATGCATATTATTATATCAACTAAATAAAATGTCTAATGTCAATAGTGAATGATAGAATTAAATTAAAGTAAGGTCTGTCGTATTAGTATGTCATATAGGAATTAATTTGACTAATTAAAATTAAATTAATTAATTAAACTAAGAGTTAAATTATTAAGATTCTAATGTAACGCGATGTTATGAGAGAAGAAAAGACAAATAAGTGAGAAGAAATAGAAAGAAATTCGAATATAAGTTTAACTTAATTGTGTGTGTTAAGTGTTAGTGAATAATAACTATCTAATTTAACTAACTAAATAACGTATAGGTACATTAAAAAAAAATATTAATCTAATACTTGTGTGAGATTTATTTTCTCTTTTCATAATTTCTTCTTTTCATATTTCGTTCTTTTTTTTTGTTTTTCATTTCATTTTTCTCACATTTCATTTTATTGATATTAATTCAATTAAGAAGTTAAGTTAACTAATTAATTAGTATAGGATATGATGATCCATCCGTAGTCCTGATCCTGATGAATTCTTTTAGACAAAGTGTTGAAACATTTACGTCGGACAGAAATGTCAATTATCCTAGGATCCAAGAATTAAGTGCACATAGGATAATAAGTTCGACTTGTCGTCAGATATTGTTCCATGATTGTTCAACGAATATTCATATATCGTGTATGGACGTTAGACGAAGTTTCAATGTCAATATGTATACCTTGATTGTCTTTAGTTCAATTCTGTGATGCATATAGTGTTTATAAATATTAAATTGAAGTCAAGGTTAGTTCCCTTATAGTTGATACTTCGTTCTATCCAATGTAGTGATGATTGACGTATTTTAGGAATGTCAATGTTGATTATTCGTCGTCAATAGGATTACGTGACAAAGCATCCGCCACAATGTTTTCAGTGCCAGGAATATGTTCAATGGAGAATTCAAATGGCTGCAGGATGATCGCGTATCTGGCGAGTTTTGGACTTTTGTGGTTTGATCTACGCAAAGATGCTACAGCACGCTGGTCAGTCTGTATGGTGAATGGAGCACCAAGCAAGAACTTCTCTAGTTTCGTGATTGCCCATATAACTGATAAAAGTTCCTTGTCCACTGTGGAATACTTTGTTTCTGCCGGCTTTAGCTTTCTTGAAATATATAAGGTAGGATGTAGAACGCCATCATGGTTCTGGAGCAGGCATGCACCGATGCCGTAGTTACTAGCATCTGTTCGTAAGAAAAATCTTTTGGAAGCATCGGGAAGTCTTAAAATTGGTTCATGCGAAAACAAATTTATAATTTTGTTGAAAGTTTCATTGCATATACCAGTCCATGTCACCTTCACCGGCATGTCTTTTTTTAACAATGAAGACAATACAGCCGTGATGGATGACAAGTTTGGTATGAATCTACTGTAATATTGAACAAGTCCTAACAAACTCCTGACCTGTTTCTTCGTCTGAGGAACTGCTATGTTTAGAATTTTGGAGACCGTACTAGGTAACGTTCGGATATATCCCGCTCCAATGATATGTCCCAAAAAGGTTATCTCATTACACGCGATCTGCACCTTTGTAGGTTTAGCAGTTAGATGATAATTCCTTAGAGTGTCGAAAACATATCTAAGTCCCGAAACATGTTCCTCAAACGACGAACTAAACAAGCATATGTCGTCAATATATGTAATAACGTCTGGTCTACCTGATAAAATTTGTCGCATCAGGCGAATGAAGGTAGCTGGCGCATTAACAAGCCCAAAAGGCATCACATTCCACTGGTATAGACCTTGTGGAGTGGAAAATGCGGTGTAGTACTTAGCCTTTTCGGTCAGTGGTATCTGCCAATAACCTTTAGTTAAGTCTATCTTACTAAATATAGTTGCGTTGGATAGACGTGGCAGTAAGTCGTCGATAAGTGGATGTGGTTCGCTGTCAACTATAGTCTTAGCATTTAATTTTCTATAATCAACACATAGTCTGATGTTATTGTCCTTCTTCCGGACAATCACTAATGGAGAAGAGAATGGCGAATTACTAGTCTCAATGATTCCCAGAGACAACATCTGTTCAAGTTCCTTAGTAGTTTTAGCAAGGAAATGTAAAGGAACCGAATAGGGATGTACACGAATAGGTGTATCGTCATTGAGAGTAATGTCATGACTGATAGCCGATGTGCGACCCGGGACGTCGGTCAACACATCTGGATAAGATTGTAATAGATTAGCAATCTGTAGATGCTGTTGCGGTGTAACCGTTGAAGAGATGGTTACATCCCGCCAAGATTCAGTAGGTTGAACTACTGGTACCGGTAACGGTAACTGTACCTCAGGAAAAGAAGATTCTTCTTCCTGGATGACGGATAAGTTAGAATAATAACAAGTAGATACTGTGTTGTCATCTAGTTCATGAAAAATTGACTGTAAGTGTTCAGGACGTGTATGAAATTGCTTGAGCATGTTAATATGAAATATCTTTTTGTGTCCCTTGATATCTAAGACGTAATCAACGTCGGAAATTTTATCAATGACTTTGTAAGGACCATTCCAAGATATCAATAATTTATTGTTATTGTGAGGAAGTAACACATAAGCCTCATCGCCTGGGAATAATTGGCGTAATCGTCGAGACCTATTTTGTAGAGATCGAGCCTTAGCTTTTGCAGCCTCAGAAGAAGCTGTTGCCAACTGGCAAGACTCAATAATGTTCTTCCGAAGATTAATCACATACTCGTAAGATGACTGAGTGTCCTGAGTCATCTCCGCGTCAATTAATAAGTCTTTTATTAGTCCCATAGGACCTCTTGGGGGAGCACCAAAAACTAATTCAAAGGGAGAGAAGCCAGTTTGTTCATGCGGTACCTCCCGATAAGCAAATAGAACAGCTGGGAGTGCTCTGTCCCAGTCATGAGGGTGCTTAACAGTAACCTTATGTAGTAGTTGTTTAAGTGTACGGTTAAGTCTTTCAACTGCACCATTACTCATAGGATGATAAATACTACTTAAATTCCTATCAATGTTCCAGGTTTTCATGACTTCCTTCATGGTGTCAGATATGAACTGTGACCCATGGTTTGATAAAAGTTTTCTAGGAAACCCTATTCTAGAAAAGATGAGATGTAGTGCATCAGCTACATCTGTGGTAGTGGTGGTCTTTAATGGGATAGCTTCTGGCCATCGTGTGCACAAATCAATGCACGTAAGGACGAATCTATGTCCTCTGGCCGATGGTAGCAATGGACCAATAATATCTATGGCCATCTTGTCAAACGGTCTTACTGAGATATCGCAAGCCTGAATAGGCGCCGTGTGAAAAGCTCCACGTGCTTTCACTTCGTGGCATGTAGTACAGGAACGTACATACTGCGAAATATCTCTTGACACTCCAGGCCAAAAGAATGAAGACAGTACTCGAGATCGTGTTCGAGTATATCCCATATGTCCAGCACACTGTGAGTCATGCGCATGTTGAAGAATATACCGTCTAAAAGTATACGGGACCATAACTTGTTGTTTCATTTGTGATTTGTCATTAAAACATCTAATCAATATGTCATTTTTAATAACAAACCAATGTTTGTTATTATTACCTGAGGATAGATTGTCAACTTTATCACCAGCTTAAAAATTTTTTTTAAAGATTTATCCTCTTTTTGTTTAGTTGCAAATGTTTCCCTGTCAATAGGTGAAGTGACTACAAACTCCTCTTGGTTGTCTGCATCCATCTTATTATCACTAACTTTCTCCATGAGTTGAGTCTGCGCTCTAGTCGTCACGGTGTTTCCAGTGCATAGGTTATGTTTCTCCCATTCTATGATCTCATCTGGAGTACAATCTTTACTGCCGTGTATACGACCAACCATCAAATCAGCAATAGGCTTTTTTAGCATACATACTTTTACATTCCCTGTGAAAAAGGGTGTTCTAATATGAACAATAGCTGTGGGGTAGAACTCAATAGTTCCACCAAATGTCATGCAGCGTACATATTCTCCTGTCGCACAGCTAGGATGTACCAGCGACTGACGTACACCAATCGTTGTGGATCCATTCACCATACAGACTGACCAGCGTGCTGTAGCATCTTTGCGTAGATCAAACCACAAAAGTCCAAAACTCGCCAGATACGCGATCATCCTGCAGCCATTTGAATTCTCCATTGAACATATTCCTGGCACTGAAAACATTGTGGCGGATGCTTTGTCACGTAATCCTATTGACGACGAATAATCAACATTGACATTCCTAAAATACGTCAATCATCACTACATTGGATAGAACGAAGTATCAACTATAAGGGAACTAACCTTGACTTCAATTTAATATTTATAAACACTATATGCATCACAGAATTGAACTAAAGACAATCAAGGTATGCATATTGACATTGAAACTTCGTCTAACGTCCATACACAATATATGAATATTCGTTGAACAATCATGGAACAATATCTGACGACAAGTCGAACTTTTTATCCTATGTGCACTTAATTCTTGGATCCTAGGATAATTGACATTTCTGTCCGACGTAAATGCTTCAACACTTTGTCTAAAAGAATTCATCAGGATCAGGACTACGGATGGATCATCATATCCTATACTAATTAATTAATTAACTTAACTTCTTAATTGAATTAATATCAATAAAATGAAATGTGAGAAAAAATGAAATGAAAAACAAAAAAAGAACGAAATATGAAAAGAAGAAATTATGAAAAGAGAAAATAAATCTCACACAAGTATTAGATTAATATTTTTTTAAAATGTACCTATACGTTATTTAGTTAGTTAAATTAGATAGTTATTATTCCCTAACACTTAACACACACAATTAAGTTAAACTTATATTCGAATTTCTTTCTATTTCTTCTCACTTATTTGTCTTTTCTTCTCTCATAACATCGCGTTACATTAGAATCTTAATAATTTAACTCTTAGTTTAATTAATTAATTTAATTTTAATTAGTCAAATTAATTCCTATATGACATACTAATACGACAGACCTTACTTTAATTTAATTCTATCATTCACTATTGACATTAGACATTTTATTTAGTTGATATAATAATATGCATAATATTGATATATAATATGATTAATGTTAGATGACTATGACAAATAGTTAGTTGACATGACCGCGACACGGTTCTACTCAGAACATCGTCGGCCATATGTCACAATTGTGTTAAATTTTTTTGAAAAATTGTTAAGTCGGATAGATCTTGAAAAAAAATCTATCGATTTTTTTTTCCCCGGTGTACAGGGAATTGTTACGGTATATGTTATTAACGCCGTCTGCTAACCTTTAGCAGACGGCGTTAATAACATATACCGTAACACAGATACCGACTACAAAAAGGCGAATGGGAACAGAAAGTGTATCAATTGCAAAGGGAACCACAGTGCCAGGTATCAGGGACTGTCCAGTGTACCAGCAGTGTACCAAACAAGCTCTAAAAGAATCCATCTTAACAAGAACACCATTTAAAACAGTAATTAAAGAAATAAAAGAAAACACAAAAAACACAAACAATAAAGTTGCAGAAGAAATCAAGTCTGTAAAAGAAGAAATTAAAACTATTAAAACGCAGTGTCAAAAGAAAAAGATCTGAAAGTAACAAACAAAACAAAAGAAAACAGCCAGCCTGACAGTTCAGCTACAACACTGGAAAATGTGAATGCTCGACAAATGCAGAGGTATTGCTTCAAGAAGTGAAAGCCATACAGCACCAAATTTCCCAAGATGTAGCTAAACTGACTGTACTGAAAGAAGAAAATGAAATAATGCTAGCCAAACTGTCTGAAATAAAAGAAAAAAATGAAATAATACTGAAAAGAATGGAAAGTGAAAGACAGGAGATTAACATAGGGAGAGAAGTGAATATAGTATTGGATGAAAATAGGAAAGGGGTCAAAAAGAACATAATGCAACAGGGAAACAGAAGCAACCTAGAAGAAACTATCAAAGAACAAGTTGAGGTACTTTTACCATACATAGTGGAAAAAGGTAGTAACAAAATGACAAGTCTAAATGAGGAATTCCTCGAAAACATGGTTGATAATGGGATCACGAGTACAGGAAATACAGAATAAGAGCAAAATTGATAGTTTAACCAAAATAAAAGGGATATTAGATGATGTTAAAATTCAACGGATTTAGAATTATACAGTGGAATTGTAGGGGTATCAAAAAGAATTTTTCACCCCTACTAGCAGAGACAGGAGGAACTACCGCTATGTATGCTCTTCAAGAGACCCATTTAAACCCAAACAGTAGATATAGTTGTAAGGGCTTTAAAATACTTAGGCACGATAGGAAAGAGGGTAGAGGAGGAGGTGTCGCAGTCTTAGTTAGCGAAAAATTTAAAATCATAGACTGGGAAGTATTTAATACAACCAATATAGAAGGTATCCAGGTTACTATAGCAGCTGAACCAAACAATCTAACAATCCTAAATGTATATGCTAAAGATGGCACAATTAAAGATGAAGAAATACTATCCATAAGCACCAGACTAGGCCCCAAAACAGTCATAGTAGGCGATTTTAATTCCCATCATTATGCTTGGGGTGGACAACTTGCAGACAATGCAGGAAAGTGCCTACTTGACTTCATAGAAAACAATGAACTACTAATACTAAATGATGGAACTGCAACTAGAATTAATCCACAAGCTAACAGGGCAGACTCAGCAATAGACTTAAGTATAGCAACTAACAACCTAGCAAATGTAAATTGGGAAGTGTTACAAGACACAAACTCAGATCATCTGCCCATTATAATAACCATACATGAAAATGTCAGTCCGAATCCAGAACCAGAGAAACCAACTTTCAACTATAAAAAAGCAAACTGGGAAGCTTTCCAATCAGAGCTGGAGGGGATGGAATATAAAGACATGGAATCAGATGATACTGACTTGTGGGCAGAAACACTGACCAATGGAATTCTTAAAATAGCAATAAAATATATACCAAATAAAAATATGCCACAGCACCTTAAACCAATAAATAACACTAATAAGAAACAAAAAACTCAGTGGAATAAAGAACCAGTTGCCTGGTGGAATAAAAGCTGTGCAGAAATTCATGAGAGAAGAAAAAGGGCCTTACAAAAATATAGAAATAACAGAACAGAAGAAAACTATGATGAGTATAAACTTATTAGGAATGAATCTAACAGAATAATATTTAAAGCCAAAGAAACTAATTGGAAGGAGTTTTGTCAGTCACTTAAACCTAGCACACAAATTAAAGAAGTATGGAAAAAACTTAAGGCAATCAAAGGGAACAATAAGAAAACAATAATGCCAACAATCAAACTACCAAAGAGAGCAGAAACAGATAAAGAAAAAGCTAATGCCCTTGCCGAGTATTTCTATAAAGTCAGTGCCAAAAGTAGTCTTGGACAGGAAGAAAATGAGAGAAGAGAAAGACTTAGGATACAGTTTTCAAAAGAACTACCAGACCAGATAGATGAAACAAACTATTTAGATGCTGATATAACAGAGGAAGAAGTAACTAATGCAATAAAAGATAAATCTAATACTGCCTCAGGGCAAGATATACTTAGTTATGAAATCCTTAAGAAAGTACCCAAAAGAACTATAAAGATAATAACTTCCCTTTATAACAAAATCTGGAGCTTAGGAAAGATACCAAAAGCATGGAAAGTAGCTATGATAGTACCCATCCTAAAACCCAATAAGGAAGCCCATGATGTAAGTTCATATAGGCCTATCTCCTTAACATCACAACTAGGTAAAATACTGGAAACTGTTGTTAACAAAAGAGTTAAATTCTACCTGGAAAAATCAGTTATATAGCCCAAACCAGTCAGGGTTTAGAGCAGACAGAAGTACAGTAGACCAGCTTGTAAGATTAGAACACGATGTAAAGCTAGGGTTCAAGAGAAAAGAGAAAACAGTAGCAGTCTTTCTAGATGTCGCAAGGGCATATGATAAATGCTAGCGAGATGGAGCTCTTTACAAAATGAAAAAGATTGGCATTACTGGTAAAACCTATAGGTATATAGACAACTTTTTACAGGACAGGTATTTTGCTGTACAGGTAACCAATGATAAGTCAGATATATATGAACAACAGAATGGGATTCCTCAGGGATCAGTGATTTCACCGTCAATTTTCACTATAGCTGTAAATGATTTAACAGATGAATTTAACGACATTAAGAATGCAGTATCGCAATTTGCAGATGACTGTGCCATTTGGCGATCTGGAAAAAACTTGGATCATGTTTACAAAAAACTTCAAAATCAAGTAGATAAAGTTTCAGAGTGGATGAAAAGTTGCGGCTTCCAAATTAATGTAAACAAAACAGTAGGTATGATTTTCAGCAAAGGAAATTTTAAAAAAAATAACAAAATCAATATAACCATTAAAGGACAGAAAATATGTACCTATGCAACAACAAGATTTCTGGGCATAACTTTAGATAAACAACTAAATTATAATAAACATATAGACAATTTAGTAGAAAGCTGTAGGGGACCCCTAAATATACTAAGGATTATAATAAAAGGTTTAGAATTTGGTTTAGTGGAGATGAGTCTAAACATCAGCATGGAGTAGGTTTTATCGTACATAAAGATAGATTGAACTCTGTCATCAGTTGCACCCCAATAAATAGCAGGCTTATCACCATTCGTATTGCAGCACATCCAAAGAACATCTCCATCATACAGGTATATGCCCCCACTACTGACTATGAGGATGAGGCAATTGATATATTTTATGACAATCTGGATGAAGCAATTAAGAAAATTCCAAAGAAAGATCTTCTCATCGTGTTAGGTGATTGGAATGCTAAAATAGGGCCAGATGCATACGGTCACTGGGCTGGTACAGTAGGGAAATTTGGGACAGGAGAAACCAACGATCGAGGACTAAGGCTACTAGAATTTGCCAGCAACTATAAACTAACCCTTGCAAATACACTATTTCCTCATAAGTTATCAAGAAGAACAACGTGGCATGCCCCAAAAACTGAGATACATGGCCAAATTGATTTTATTCTTGTATCCAAAAGATTCAAGTCCAGTATTAATAAAGCCAAGACTAGGACTTTTCCTGGCGCCGACATTGGTAGTGATCACGACATGGTATTGATGACGCTCAAGCTTAAACTTAAAAAGAACTATAATCAAAACAGATGTTCTCAGTTAAGATTCAATTTAGACAAACTGAAAGATCCAGAAATCGCGGGAATCTTTGAGGCAACTGTTGGAGGAAAATTCGCAGCTCTCAACTTTTTGGAGGATGATATCAACTCAATCACAGAGAACATGAAAGACGTGCTCATTGAATCAGCAACAGAAATACTTGGTAAAAGAAAGAAAATAAACAAACCATGGGTTACAGATGACATTCTAAAGTTATGTGATACACGGCGGGAAATGAAAAAGGTTAAGAAAGAGGTTCCTGAAGCAGCATGGCAATACAGTATGGTGAACAAAAATATTAGGAAGAAAATGAAACAGGCCAAAGAAAAATGGGTAGCTGATCAATGTGAGTCCATTAATTCGGGGCTAATAAAAGGTAACAGCAAGGCAGCTTTTGACACATTAAGAAAACTATCAAAACCTCAACAGCCCAGGGTAACTGTCATAGAAGATAGCAATGGGGCTCTGCTCAATGAAAAAACAGCTGTAACGAGAAGGTGGACAGAATATTGTAAAGAATTATATAACTGTAAACTTGACACTGACTTGGGCATATTAAACAACATTAAGTGCGAAAACAGGGAACTCGGAAATGCAGCAATATTACGGGAAGAAGTGGAAGAGGCTATATGTTCGATGAAAGGAGGGAAGTCACCGGGTGTGGATAATATACCAGCAGAGCTCTTGAAATATGGAGGACCAGATATAGTAAAAATCATGACAACAATTTGCAAGAAGATATGGAGTACAAAAAAATGGCCAAAAGAATGGACGCAGTCATTAGTAATACCGCTTCCAAAGAAAGGAAATCTAAAAATGTGCAAGAACCACAGAACCATTAGCCTTATTAGTCATCCAAGTAAGGTAATGTTAAGGATACTTTTGAACAGAATAAAACAGAAATCAGAAGAAATCTTGTCAGAGGAACAGGCTGGCTTTAGACCAAAAAGAAGTACCTCAGAACAAATCTTCAATATTAGATTACTTATCGAAAAACATCTCCAACATCAACACGATTTATACCATAACTTCATCGATTTCACAAAAGCCTTCGATCGAGTCTGGCATGAAGGCTTATGGCAAGTAATGAGAAAATTCAATTTTGATACCAACATCATAGATATCATTGAAGCACTATACAAGGACGCAAGCAGTGCTGTTTTTGTAAGCAACGACATTGGAGAATTTTTCAAAACAACTGTAGGAGTTCGCCAAGGATGTATCCTGTCACCAGTGCTCTTTAATATATATCTAGAACATATTATGCAGGAGGCTCTCTACGATTATAAATCAACCATATCGATTGGAGGCCGACCTCTGTGCAACCTACGTTTTGCTGATGATATTGATCTGATAGCTGGATCAGAATCAGAACTTCAAGACCTTACCTCTAGACTGGAGAAAGTAACAAGAACGTATGGGATGGAAATTAATATAGAAAAAAGCAAGATATTGGTGAATAGCCATAAGAAACATGTTCCGACCAACATTACGTTAAATGGGCAAACGTTAGAAGAAGTTAACACCTTTAAATATCTCGGGTCCACTATATGTAGTGATGGAAGATCAATTAAAGAAATCAAGACAAGACTTGAGATGGCCTCAGCTGCCATGACAAGGTTGAATGTGATCTGGAAAAGTAACATCAGTTTTCCTGTGAAGATCAAATTATACAAATCACTTGTATTATCTATTCTCTTGTATGGGTGTGAGGGCTGGACACTCACTGCAGATACGGAGCGAAGGATTCAGGCTTTCGAGCATAAATGTTATAGAAGAATTTTGCGCATTTGCTATAAAGAGCACAAAACAAATGTCTATGTTAGAGAGAAGATAAACACCTATGCAGGCCACCAAGAACCACTTTTGTCAATAGTGAAACGTCGAAAGCTTGCCTGGTTTGGGCATGTAACTCGTCATGACTCCCTTTCGAAAACGATCCTTCAGGGAACAGTCGAAGGTAAACGGAGAAGAGGAAGGCAGAGAAAATCCTGGGCTGATAACATCAAAGAATGGGCAGGACACGGTTTTTCCACACTTGTACGCATTGCTGAGAATAGAGAGCAGTGGAGGACCCTGTCTGCTGATGCTTCCACCATGGCACCCCTACGACCCATGACGGGTTACGGGCTGAGATGATGATAATAAAAGGTAATGGATGGGGGGAGGGGGGCAGCAATAAAGTAATGCTTATGTTCTACAAGTCTTTCATCAGGGGGAAACTGGATTATGCCAGCATAGTCTATGACTCAGCTGTAGTTTCCAACAAAGCAAAACTAGACAAAATTCAAAATGCAGCCATGAGAACCATTACAGGTGCATTTATATCGACACCAGTAGAAGCACTGGATGTAGCTCTTGGCATACCGCCCCTTGGTCTAAGACGGAAAGAACTAAGATTAAATTATTGGAGTAAAGTAGCACAAGAAGTGACCCACCCAGCACATAAAGCATTTGTCAAAAACCAACCAAGTGTATGGGACGTCCCCTTAAATAAAGATAGATATCCAACAGGGTGGAGAACTATAGAAGATCTAACACAGCTCAAAGAACTATCAAGCACAATTAAAAATAGTAATAAATATAGAAGCAAAATACCACCCTGGGAACTAAAAACACCAATCATAGACTACTCACTTACTGAAAAGATCAAACAAAACATAGAAGATAAGGAAGCCAAAATGATAAGTAGAAATTTCATAGATCAACTAACTAAACAAAGTCTGGCCGTCTACACTGATGGATCCAAGGATGATAGTGGGCAACTAGGTGCCGGAGTTGTAATACCACAATGGAGAATAAAAAAGAACTACAGTGTAACAAAAGGGGCTTCGATTTTTACCGCAGAGATGGTAGCAATTCTTAAAAGTTTAGAAATAATCGAAGATAACCCACCAGAAGCTGTTACGATATTTACAGACTCACTATCATCACTACAAGCACTAGAACACCCAGGTAAATGTAGCCGGCCAGACATAAATGAAGAAATTCTAGCAATTAATACATCACTAGGGAACAGAGGATGTAGTGTGAGGCTAGTGTGGGTTCCAGCACACATAGGTATTGCTGGTAACGAGTTGGCAGATCAGAACGCCAAGAATGGAAGAACAAGTAAAAACAATATAAGAGCAGGACTGGGAAGGTCGGAGATCAAGAGCCAAGTGAAGATAACTAGAAACGAGGAATGGAAGACATCATGGAAGAAAAGTAGAAAAGGCAGACACGTGTTCACACTGCTGTAAGAACCAACGAGGATGTGTCAGGTCAGAGAAGAATTAAAGATACTGTACCATCAAACAAAAAACTGTGGCGTCTCCGTCTCGGTGCAGCATACTTTATGATAGAGGAACCACACTGCCAAGAATGTCAGGAAGAGAATGACATAGACCACTACCTGATCCACTGTAAAAAGTACGAACAAAAAAAGCTTGAATTAAAAACTTACTATAGAAATCACAGTATAGACATGACAGGTGATAAGGTTTTAAGTATAGATGCCCCAAGAGATGCCCAATCAATACTTAAAAGATATATACATAAAACAAAGGAAAACATATAAGGTTAGTACTTCAGGAAAAAACATCCAACTAAATAGAAATTAAGCAACAAGAACTAACAAAGCATTAAGAAAAAACTAAATAACTACTCATAGGATAAGGAAAGACAACGAGGTATATAAAAAAAAAAAAGGGAGGGTAACAACTCAAAAAGAACAAATACTAATACAAATTAAAACCAAGTGTAAAGGACAATAGATATCTATAAACAATACAAAAGAGAAAATAAAATGGACAAATACTAATATAAATAAAAATCAGCTACTACAAAAGACAATAGTTATTTAAATTAAATACAAAATTAGTAAATAAAATGACACTAAATACCCCAATTATAACCAACTTTCAGGTTGAACAGGGTAGACCAAGATGGAACGAGAAGAGGCAATAATGGTCAGCTGTTAGTGCCCGATCTCCACCCATCAACTCATCAAAACAACAACAACAACCACTTCATCACACATTCATACATACATAAACATATACATACATATCTTTATTCTCCATACATACATATATACATTTATCTAAATTAGGGTTCCCATAATGTTTTGTTCAAAAACCGGGACATTTCCAAATTTTTACCTAAAAAACCCGGGACATTTTGTAAAAAAACGGGACATGTTAAAAATTAAGGTAAAGCACAAATAAATCTATTATATATTATATGTTGCACTTAAAATAAGATACTGGTATAAAAATACACACATTAACTAACACAACTTCCACTTTAAAAAAGAATTCTAAATTACAAACATACTTAATTAGAAAAATCGCACCTTTAAAAAATACACAATAGTCAAGTTTATATTTCAGATTCATCAGAATATTTATCAGATTTATGGGCCTGTTCAAGAAGTTTTTTTTTCTTCTGATATTTGGACATAGAACTCAGCACAAGAGAAATCCTTAAAATTGGCCTTTATAATGGCAAGCTTTCACTGTCTCAATTTTAAGTCTGTTTTTTTTTTCGTCTGTCCAAAGCGCATTTATTAATGAAAAAATACGTTCAACAGCTGCATTGGATCCTGGCAGTGCCAAACAAAAACTAACTAGGCATTTCAGGTTCTCGGCATTTATATCGTGCTTTGTAAAATGAGCGAACATCTCACACCATTTTTCACTGACACTTTGATCCTTCAGTTCACTCGACACATCAAATTTGCTTTCACAATATTTTTTCACACATGCAAACTCATCAAATCACAGCGGATTGATCTACCGCTTGCTTGTCACATTGATCACAGAAACAACAATTAATAGTCTGTTGTACCAATATACGCCGTTAGGTGTGACGGAACAACGGACGATTTCTTGTTGCCCTAATGACGCCGCAAGGTGTTATGGCCGAAGACTGCTTAGTCGGTCGGCGGTCAAAGGAATAATAATAATAATAATAATAAACTCATCAAATAAGTCCTCTTCATTCACAGTAAAATTTGGTGACACTGTCTTCGTGAATATGTAGCTTTCTTGGATGTTCTTCCAAGTCACAGACTCCTTTCCCTTCAAATTGATCCAATCCATAGACTGAAGGGGCGTAAGAAATGGTGTACACCACTCCTGAATATATTCAATGCAGGTGTCATAGAAATCTACTGCATAGCTTTGAAACTTTTCAACTGTTATGTGTCCTTCTTTTTCTAATTCTTGCAACGGATTTCTCACAGTAGTAGTAAGAAACTTTTCTGCCTTCCTGTAGTTAAATCATTTGGTAGATGCTCACTGAACACTGTTTTGGTCGACTTTCGAATTTTTGTTCGAGATTCAAACCGAGGGTCCACTGTAACCGGAAATTGATAAAGTAACACTACTAAAACACGGAATAAAATCTGTTACCCAAAGATTTTTTTTTTTAGGAAGGACCCTTAAAAAGCGGGACATTTGGAATAAATTCGGGACGCCGGGACATTTTATTAAAAAGCGGGACTGTCCCGGGAAAAACGGGACGAATGGGAACCCTAATCTAAATGGATGCTTCAGCCACTGCATTGAGGATAAGGTATCTTATTCCTACTCTTCATTCTATTTTACCATTCTCTGTCAACGTAGCTGTCAACAATTTTTATTCATTGATTTATTCAATTAAGCAAGGCATCTTCGACACGGGTGTCAAGGACCAAGGGCGATGCTTGATTTCTTTCATTCCTGCTTCCTTTTAATTCATGTACTTCCCCAAGAAAACATCGAAGTCGTTATTTAAGTGTTTCTGACGAGGTTAGTTTAATGACCTTGGATCTATTTCAGACAAAGTCGTTTATTCTATTTCACAAAATAAATTTTATTTTTCAGCGCTTCTGAAAGGCCGACTACATTTCTGGAAACATTCATTAGTTTTAATTCATCAAAACAGGACGAAAATGTACAAGAAACGAAATGAGCAATTATCAAACAAATGTTCAACAATAGCAGATGCCCTAGAGCATCTTTCCTGGGCTAAAGTTTGTGAAAGCAACACATATGTCTGGCATTATTTTGTAACTTTGTCTGTGCCAGTGGTGATGATTTGAGTTGTTATTTGTCCCTTTTTAAAACCAGCGTCATCAGTCACCTTCACTATCACACGTGGCTTTAGGTTTTCCCATCAGGTGATTGATTTTTGTCTCTTACACTGAAAACTGGCAAATGAGCTGGAATGATTGATAAGTCTGCTGCCCCAGGCGCCCTTTCTAAATCAAGTATCTTTGTCTGAGAGGGAATGTGACAATACTGAAATGCAAATAAGATATCACTCCTTTAGGACGCGAAAACAAGACTCTTTTGTTACCTTAGAGCAATTCTTTTGTGTGGGAAAAAATGACTGAATTATATTTTAGGTTGCATTTTCCTAAATTATTCAGCGCGCTAACTTTGGAGAAGATAAATTCATGTCCGAAAAACTGGTATGCGCAGACCCATATGAAAGCGTTTGGTGATTGTTTTACGCACCGTCCATAGATGATTGGCAAATTGTGTATCTAGCTTGCGCACTAAATGTCACCTGCGATATACCATTTAGACAAGACTTCATAATAATTATATCTTCTTACTTACTTATTCGTTCCTCTTCTACCGTGAGGTGTAGAGGTAATTCTATCTTCACAGCTCAAAACATTTGAAATCTGTTATTTCTGATGCTAAGTTTCTTCACGAATATTTCACGACGAATGCGCTTTACCTATAAAAACAACAACCAAAAAACTACAAACGTTCATTTGTGAGTGCTTGCGTAGACAGAAAGATTGAAGTGGTATGACAAGCTCATTAATGTAGAACTGAAGACAAGAAACAGACAAGTGCCAGTGGAACAAGAGATGAAAAAACGCTGGAGACGTAGAAGTCACACACTGAAGGAACCTGTTGATAGCAATACATTCGTTGCTCTGGAAATACCAGAGTTGTTGTTGTTGTTTAACTAGGGCTACTGAACATCTCTACACTTTAGATCGAGGCTTTTCCTGTGGCTTTTCTGCCATTCCGAAACGTGTTTAGTTGAAGTCATGAGCTCCAGTTTCTCCAGCTTCTTCTTCTTTGATCCTTAGCCGCCGACCGTCAAATCAGTCAGTGGCCATTACGCCTGGTGGCATCTTGTAGGGCAGCAACAAATTGATTCCACTTTGCTCGGTCGGCGGCCATCCTTCGTACAGTGCCCCAACTCTGGTTCATTCTTTGCATCTCAGCCTCCACAGTCCTCCGCCAAGTTGTTTTTGGTCGGCCTCTCTTTCGTTTTCCTTCAGGGGTCCATAGCATAGCTGTTCTTGTGATGGCATCGGGTCTCTTCTGAGGACATGGCCAACCCAGCTCCAGCGTCTGCCAGCTATGATGGTGTGCATGTCCTCTTGCTTGCTCCGAGTAAGCAGATCTTGGTTGGTGATGGTATTCGGCCAAAAGATTTGGAGAATTTTTCTTAGGCATGTTGTGTGAAAAGAGGACAATTTCGACATTTCCTTCTCTGTAACTCTCCAGCTCTCCGCGCCATAGAGAAGCACAGAAAGCACACAGCTCTGATATAATCCTAATTTTGTGCTTGTGCTGTACTGAGAGGACGTCCAGATGTTGTTTAGACTGAAAAAGGCTGTTCTTGCTTTGTTCATTCTGTTGTTGATGTCTTTGCTTGCTCCGCCGTCTGGTGTTACTATGCATCCTACGTATGTGAGGGCATCTGTCTGTTCCAGTTGCTGATTCCTTACTGATATGGGCTCAGGGTTGCTCACATTGAGCGTCATGACCTCTGTCTTGTTTAGGGTGATGTTCAAGCCCACCTGCTGGCTATACTTATTACGTCAATCCGTTTTTTCCTGGATGTCTTGATGTGAATGTGCTAGCAGTTCAATGTCATCTGCATATTCCAGATCTTCTAATGTAGAAAATGTAGTCCATCTTATTCCTCTTGGATTGCCGTCTGTTGTCTGGCGCATCACCCAGTCTATGACTGTTAAAAATAGAGTGGTTGATAAGGGGCATCACTGTCGTACTCCTGTCTTCACTTCAAAGGTTAGGTTGCTCTGCCCAATAACACATAAGGAAGGGAAACCCGAGGCCTGTAAACAGTAAATTAATATTAGACAAACATAAAGGTATGTTTTCAGGTACTCGTAAGAAATAAAGAAGTAGAACACTTAGACAACAGAAAAACAACAGACGTGAGTGGCTTACCCAGGGTTCGTCTAGCTGGCCGTGAGGTTAGTGTGATTCGCTTGTATAGCTAGGCGGTGTTGTCGTACGGAAGGTACGGGGTTCGAACCCTGGGTAAGCCACCCGTCTGTTGTTTTTCTGTTGTCTAAGTGTTCTACTTCTTTATTTCTTACGAGTGCCTGAAAACATACCTTTATGTTTGTCTAATATTAATTTAATGCTCTGCCCAATGCTACACGTAAAGTTGGCATAAAGGCTTTTTATGATTGACACTATGCAGCTTGGAATTCCATAAGCCCTCAGTATTTTCCATAAACTGTCGCTATGTATACTGTCAAAAGCCTTTTCAAAATCAACGAAATTAATGTACAGCTGTCTTTACCATTATGAGCACTGCTCTATAATGTTCCTGAGGGTAAATATATGATCTACACATCTTCTGTTTTTTCTAAAACCTGCTTGTTCTTTCCTCAGTTTGTGGTCTGCTTTTGAGATTCTCTGTATAATTATCCTGCCTAGTATTTTGAAGGAACCTGTTGATAGCAATACATTCGTTGCTCTGGAAATACCAGAGTTGTTGTTGTTGTTGTTTAACTGTGGCTACTGAACATCTCGCTCTTTAGCAGGCAACACAAAATCGAAGACTCCTTAGTATTTTCTACACTGTAGATCGAGGCTTTTCCTGTGGCCTTTCTGCCATTCCGAAACGTGTTGAGTTGAAGTCATGAGCTCCAGTTTCTCCAGCTTGGCTTGCATTTAAAGGATCGTCACATCTGGTCCCAAGCTAGGAGTAAGAAGTGCGTGGCGTACTGCGTATTCGCCGCCATCGAAGAGGGCTCTCCAACTATGCAGAGCTAAAATACTTTACTCTGGTTCTGGGCTCTCCCTAGGAATTGTCACGTCCTGCACAGAGCCACTTCTCAGCTTCCCCCGCCTATCACTCGGTCCATAGTGAGATCCGTCTGCATGCAGTGAACAAAAACAAAGCCAAAGAATCCCACCTGGGGTTCAAGTAACTTCTCCAAGCTTAGTGTGCAATTCTGGATTCTCAACATATTTCACCACAGGGGGAATCCCAAGATGTGTGTGGATGATTTCAAGAGTCAATGAGGATCTAATTAGCCTCACAGACATACGTTAATTTCCACGTACATGTATTGTAGCATTGTGCATAGCTAGTGGTCCTATAAGGATGACTCCAGGTATGCTTCCATGCATGGAAATACCAGGGTAAGAGAGATAGAGGGAAACCATATAACACATGGAGAAGAAAACTGGAGACAAACATAAAGGTATGAAGAAGATGTAAAAATACCTTGAGATGATGGCACAGAACAGGAGGACGGGGCATCAATACCTTGAGATGATGGCACACAACAGGAGGACGTGGCATAAATTGTTGAAAACATATGATCCTTGGAAAGCTGAGGAGTAATGATTGTACTTAACAGCTTTATATAGAAGTCGAACTTTTGAAAACCAATTTGTTAAACAGTAGGACTTACCGTTTATTAATTAGCTGACTACTGCAGTATGTGGGAGAGAGATTCGTCTTATTCTTCTTCGTACACTCTCATGCGTCATCTTGTATGTGTTCAAAGAAATGTTTCGTCAGCTTAATGATTTTTCTTTCTCCACAGAGCTTTTCCCGGAGTGGTACTGGTGACGGCCATATATGCTTTCTCTGTTCCTCGTACGTCGGGCATCTTTAAAGCAGAAGTTCAGCTGTCATTTTATCGGTGCCATAATTACACAACAGGAAAGGAGGTGTCCAAATTATCCTCATTGCACACAACCTGCCTAAGGAAAGTTCTTGGAATTTTTTGGCCGAATACTTTCTCCAACCGGAACTGCTTACACAGTACAGTCAAAAAGGCATATGCACCATCATTGCGGGCAGACGCTGGAACTGGTTTGACCATGTCATCAGAAGGGACCCTGACACCATCACCAGAATTTCTATACTATGGACTCCAGAAGGACGGTGAAAGACAGGAAGACCAAAACAAACTTGGCGGAGAACAATGGAGGCTGAGATACAAAGCATAAACCAGAGTTGAGGCACACCACGAAGAATGGTCTTCGACCGAGCAAAATGTGGACAGTTTGTTGCTGCTCTACAAGACGTCAAGAGCCGCAGTAGCGCAGTGGTTAGTGCACTGGCTTCCTAGCCCGGTGGTCCATGGTTCGATCCCCATTTGAGGTGTGAATTTTGAGACCGCGAACGGCTCCGAAGTCGACCAAGCTGCTGACCACATCACCTCTAGTGTGCCGATGGTCAAGAGAATATGGGCCTAACAACATATTCCCAATATGCCTCAATGGGCGTGTAACGGGATCCTACAAGACGCCACTAAGCGTGATGGCCACTAACTGCCTTGTCATTTAGGGGCTAAGAATCCAAGAAGAAGAAGACAATTACACTCGTCGGTAATTCCTATTTTTAGCTCGTTGAATATATGGTATCCTTATCTGTTGTGGCCCGTGCGGAGTCTGACGATTACCACTTGTTCTCTTCTATGAGCTGATACTGAAAAACAACATGAAGACGTATTATTAATGTGTAGACGTTTCTTGTGTTTTTGTATTTATTAAAAAAGAATCATATTATATCGTATACTGAAAAATCCACGACACAATTGTTGAAAATCTTATCATGTCATGTTTTGTACTGTGTCTAGAAGTTGAGGGATCTATTTTTGAGTGTTGATATTTATCACGACCAGAATTTGACCAGTCTCTTAGAAATTATTAAGATGCATAAAGATGAATAATCTTGCGCAACATATTCCAAGAACTTTATTCAACATTACATAAACAATGAAAACATTTAATCTGTCAACAGATAAATCATATTTAATTGTTTTAATACTTCCAGTGTGCATGACTATGTCATAAAATGACCTATAGTTTTCATTTTTTTTACCCTTATTGTTGCCTTTCGTACATTCTGTCTATGTTAGCTCTCATTTAGATGCTGCAGAAAAAAAAGTGTCAGTCATTAGTACTTTTGTCCTTAAGGACTTACTAACTACCTGAGTTTCAGCGGTAACTTCAGCATGACCTCAACATATACCAAATACAAGTTGTCATCGGCGCAATAATCAATGGCCAGTATTTTGAAGTCTGTGGTACACAGCTTTATGCCTTCGATATGTCAGTCTAGGTAGTTGTTCACCGTATCTTGTATTCCAGAAGATGATGCATGGAGGCATATCTGGAGTCATCCTTATATGACCACCAGCTATGCACAATGCTACAATATATGTACGTGGAAGTGAACCTATGTCTGTACGGCTAATGACATCCTCACTGACTCTTGAAATCATCCACACACTTCCAAAGATTCCCCCTGTGGTGAAACTTGTTGAGAACCCAGCATTGCACACTAAGCTTAGAGAAGTCACTTGAGCCCCATGCGTAATTCTTTGGCTTTGACTGGTTGACTGCATGCAGAAGGATCTCCCTGTGGACCCAGTGATTGGCAGGGGAAGCCGAGACGTGGCTCTGTGCAGGACGTGACAATTCCTTGGGACAGCCCAGAATCAAAGTACATTATTTTGGCTCTGCATAGTTCGAGAGCCCCCTTGGATGGCGGGGAATGCACAGTACGCCACGAACTTCTTACTCCTAGCTTGGGACCAGATGTGACGATCATGTAAATGCAAGCCAAACTGGAGAAACTGGTACTCCGTATACATAATACCAAGGAGTCTTCAACATGGTCTTGGCTGCTAAAGAGCGAGAGAGAGGATGGCTGGACGGAAAGACATGATATTAGTCTCGTTTGCTGAAGACGAAGACCAACCATAAGCATGTCGAAAGAAAAGTTGCTAAGTTATTTCGTTTTGGAGATTATCGAAGGTAAATTGCGAGCATGATAAAAACTGTTGTGTCGATCGACTTCGGAAATTAATATTAAATCAAAGACAAAATCAATTAAGGACAACCATATATATAAATGAAGCTAACGATCGTACATATAAAACAAGACAGGGTTGACAGTGATCCATAATCTGGTTAAACAGAACGAGCACTTTTATGGACCACGCTAAACACAGATTCCCCATATCAGCGAGAAAAGCTAACATTCAGACTGCAGTTTGTACCGTACTCTCTTATACGTCTGCGCTCAACCTATAAAAGCAGGGGTGGTTCTTTCAAATCGTACAGAGCGCAAATAAAAATCAGAAGATAGACGGACGGATGGAGGTAGAGAGAGCAGCGTTTTTTCTTCATCTGTATGCCGGGCAGTTCAAATCACCACCAATTCCTCAGTCCAGTTTGAACTTTTGAACTATCCTTAGAGGGTATGTACGTTTATAAATAAATATAAATATAAATATAAATATAAATATAAATATAAATATAAATATATATATATATATATATATATATATATATATATATATATATATATATATATATATATATATATATATATATATATATATATATATATATATATATATATATATATATATATATATATATATATATAGTAAATAAATTCAATTTTATTTCAGGTTTGATAAGTTTAAATTGGAATTTAATTTGTGGATGACGTAACGAACACTATGCGTACCAAGGTTTAGCCGGAATGGAAACTCAGGTGTGTTCAAAAGCTTTTAATCAATAAGAATACTTGTATAGATGACTGCAGGCTACAATAAATGTAGAAGGCGACTGCAGCATCATGATTTGCACTAACGGTGTATTTTATTTATTTATGAAAATGTATTACAGTTAGACACATGTCATGACTAGGTTATACTGCCAATATAACAGATCACTTGTCATACATACACGTGCATAACGCTGAACACTTTCACTCATTGACACGTAGACTTGAGTGCAATTACGACCAAAGGTTAGCCACATGTCACCCTTTGTTTCAGGTTACTGTTCTAGTTTTGAACTGCAGGATCTCGAACTGAAATCCACTCGTGACTCACTTCGACAATAAGGAGCACCTCGGTGTGATTCTGTTCATGCACTGACTCCCTTACGTGTGGGTTAGCCTAGTGCAGGGTCAGTAACCAACGGCTGCAAATACTACTACTGTAGACCAGAAGTGCTGTACGAGAACACTGAAGCTGAGTAAACTACTCGTATATGTGAATATGCTACGATCACTGTGATCAGTGAAAAGAAAATATCAAAACAATATAAGTGTAGTGATGATAAACTGTTCTATGTCAAGATTCAAGACAAGTGAAATTATATAGTTCTAAAGGAAATTGAAAGAAAATTTTAATTATTTGAAGATTTCAACCAGGACTTTTGTCTCAGTAATACTTTACAACTTAACTTTTATATACGAGTAGTCAGTGTGAAATTAAATTTTTTATTTCATTCACTTTCATCATTTCCCATCATTCATAACTGCATAAGAAGATAACAAAAGATAGATGTACATAATAAATGATTCAGTAATTGTATTCATCTGACATCAATTTTATATTGTTGCAGTTTGAATTTTACTGAATTTGTTACTTATCATAGGATAGTTACATAGCAAAGGTGGCATCTTTAGCTTTGACTTTAATCTGAAATATTATCAGCCGTGACTATTCTGTGATACCAGTGCTCTTTACTGACACTAGTACTACATTTTTTTAGACTGACTTCTTTGTCTTTTCTATACTGACAACTATACTCTTTAAAACTTTTCGCTACATTGCCACCGACAAATAGCTTTAAGAAACGCGATGTAAAACGTGTTAAAAACTTGATTAAACACAAAGACCAAACTCATCACAGAAGTGGTCAAATTGCGTGTTTGTGATTCGTCAAACATTCGGTAATCTCATCACATACCGGAGAGCTTTCGTGTTCACAGCATAAGAGATTTCGAAATCCTGAATAAGAGCCGAGATATCCTGAGTTGCCTTTGTCGAGCTCAGTCTTGAATAACTTGAGGGAGAAAAAAATTCAAATCTTCACGATGATTGAATAGGTCATGATTCAATGATTCAATGATTCAGAAACAGCAATTATAGTTTTTTTTTTAATTTGATCAACACCTAAGAATGTGATCTTCATTTCTTGAAGTCAATTTAAATTTTGGATCAAACATGGATTATTTCGTCTTCTGTGGCTTTGTTCAGTGGGAAACCCATTAATTTTAATGTCTTTTTGAGCTCCCTATTGAATACAAAAATCTGACGACGTAATCCACGAAAGGGACCAATATATTTTAATATTATTACCTTAGATCTGCTCTTATAAGAATGTACGAAATGCTTGTAATCTTTTTTTTCTTTTTAAATAACTATGCACTATGGTATCAACAGGCATTGGCGAGTGCGTCTCATACAACTAACCATTTCGTTGTGTTCACTATCCATATTACAGCTAACTACAATGCTGCTCAGATTTTAGAACAATCAGCCAGATGAGTCACACAATTAAAATACTGCTCAAAATCATACAGGAGAGAATAAAAAGTAAAATAGACAACGAATTCCAATAAGAACAGGTCGGTATGTGATGGACCAGCGGAACAAGAGAAGCAATATTTTGCATTAGATATTAGCAGAAAATACGTACAGGTCCTAAACAGGTATTTACATGTGCTTCTTTGATAATAAGAAAGCTTGTGACAGAGTCCCTATTATAGAACGAAAGGGAGGCATCAAAGAAGAGTTGGCCACTCGAAAAGCAGCAGCTGGGAGACTTTTTCAGGCCATAAATCGAGGATTCCTCAGCATGAGAGAGGTTGGTAAGAAAACGAAGATGGCTGTATACCGCTCCACCTATGTTCCAGTCTTGACATATGGATGCGAGTCATGGGCAATGACTACAACCCACAAAAGCCAGATCCAAACCTCAGAAATGAGGTATCTGAGGAAGGTGGTTGAAGTAACAAGAAGAGACATGGTCCGCAACCAGAAGATACGTCAAGGCCTAAAATCCCACCCCCTGCAGACCCAAGTAGAACAGTCCCAACTAAGATGGTTTGGCCATGTCTGCAGAATGGGAGAAGATCGGCTACCACGACAAGCATGGGAAAGAAAGAGCCAGGGATCCAGACCCCCAGGACGACCCAGAGTCCGCTGGGAGGACAACATTAGACAATCTTTGAAGGACCGAGGACTAGAATGGAACCAGACCAGGAGGAAGACAGCCGATAGGATAGTTTGGCGCTCTCTCTTCCAAAATCTCTACACCTCACGGTAGAAGGGGAACGACTAAGTAAGTAAGTGACAGAGTCCACCTCGAGAAAATTATTCAACGCCTCGAATATATCGAGGTATTGATGGAAAAGTTATAAGAAAATTCAGCAACCGTTATTGAGAATAAACTGCTACAGTAAGATCTGGCATGAATTACTTACCACATGTAGACATAAAAAGAGGTGTGAGACAAGGTTGCGTACTGTCCCCCTGCCTATTTAATCTATACACAGAAAAAAATCTTCAAACAGATTCAGGGAATTCCAGGACTTAACAGGACCAATAAATAACTTTAGGTATGCAGATGATGCAGTTTTCGTAGCTGAAAGTGAACATAAATTACAAGAACTACTAAAGCAAAAAAAAAAAAAAAAAAAAAAAACATACAGCATAAGTCATGAATATGGATTGGGGCATTAACGTTTAGAAAAACGAATAGAAAGATAAATAGCAAAACAGACGATAAGACACCATTAAAGATTAGTTTAAATGGGAAAATCCTGGATGTCACGGGATTTTCTTCCCTTGCTCTGTAGTGATGGTCCAACAGTGGTCTTCAAAGGTATCTACCTATAGCTCAAGATTACTCTTGGCAGAGATGTGAATTGAAGAATGGTGTTTCAATTCTAGGGAGCTTCATAGGAATTTAAGAAATCAAGTACTACGGCTGATAGGATTCAGGCCGTGTAAACTTTCTATCTTCTCTGACCTTCTATGAGGAGTAAGAATTTTGCTCGTTTTGATGAGCCCCAACTGATTTAAATCAGTAAAATACTACTTCAATTGCTCTGTATATAGGTATTTAAAATGCCTGAGACATACGGGTGTAGTTCACTCAAAGTGCTAAATAACTTTAAATGTGTGTATATATATATATATATATATATATATATATATATATATATATATATATATATATATATATATATATATATATATATATATATATATATATATATATATATAGATAGATAGATAAGAAATTTAATCATCAGTTATAGTTAACAATGTAAAATAAATAAGAGTGGGAAGCTAGAGGACTGTTCCTTTAGAGATTCATCACTGGTAATGATCTGGATATGGTTTTGACAATTTTCTTAAAGAGTTCACTTGGCAGCTCTGAATGGGCACTTAGCTGCCAGTAAGATGTCGTTTTACTTCTGCTCCAGCCGATACTTGTTCCTTGCAAGCTGTAGTATCGTGGGGTAATTATGAGGATGTTTCAACATCTGTTAAGACCCGTCTGATGGTGGTGTCTAGCTTTGCTTGAAGGCCACTGTCACGGCACGTTTTACTGCCGTTTCGACTCGTATGCTTGGTGAGAAGCCAAGTTGTGTTTTACTGGGCCGTGAAAGAAACTAGATATGCTTGAGTTCCGGTGTAAGCAACCCGTCATGTGATGTTACATGACGTATTTTGGCGCAAAAACGAAGCATAGATGTTTGGAGTCTTGGTAGCCGTCTGGTAGAGTCGTGTTTTGGAAAGCCGGTTTTGATACTGTATTTTTTCGGCCTATGGCATGACAGTGAGTAGTTGCCAGTTGTCACGGATTGCCTTCCCTTAGCTCTGCTGTAGTGGTCTACCAGCGGCCAAAACGCAAGAGTATCTAAAATGGGTCGTCAAAGGTGTCTACCTTCGCACAAGATTAATCTTGGCAGAGTTGTAGATAGAAGGGTAAAGATACTTCTATCTCAAGGGAGTATTCACAAGATATTTCCGTAGTTAAGAACAATGCTGCATTGGCAGGGCAATTGTTAACTTATATCGGTGCGTCGCCTTTTGTGAAGAATTAAGCAATGGTCATAGCACGTTCAAGCCTTCCCCAGCTGGTGTAAATCCAGCGACATTCTCTTCTAAGAATTAGCTCTATATATGAAAATATATGTCTAGATGTATATGTATGTGTGTGTGTGTATATATATATATATATATATATATATATATATATATATATATATATATATATATATATATATATATATATATATATATATATATATATATATTGATCATACGTATGCTTTCAAACTTATAAAAACTGAATCAACTATGATTGTTATGTTTTAAAATAACATGTAACAAATGTAACAATCAATTAGTTTTAACAGGTTGAAATAGAGATGAAATGATGGTGAATTTTAGATAAAAATTAAGGTAGTCTTCATTGAGACTTGGTTTGAGGATTTAAATTAAAATTAAAATTTAATGTCCGTTTGCTGGTGCATTTTACAAGCACTTAGGTGGTATAAGTGAGTCCTGCAGCCGTGGTTTTGTTGCGGCCCATTTTCTACTTCAGTTGTCGTTGTGGAAGGCTATTGTTTCTTATTGATTCAATAGGCCTCTTAGTTCTGGTCATTTGATTCATTAACTCTTTCATTCCAGACTTATTTTGCACGCTGTGCCAGACTTTTTTTGTGGGCAGAATTTTATAGAGTGAAGTGTTCATCTTTCAGTCTAAATTTGTTTGTGAATTTTCCTTTGAACATGTACTTATTATATACCAAACTGTAGGGAAATTGATAAAGAATTCAAATATATAATGTCTTTGGTAGTATTAACACAAGTATGTTCGGTATACTTAAAACATTTTGCATGTAAAATTGAAAAACGCTAAAAAGTTGACTGTAGAATACGATCTAACCAAAAACAAATTACTGTTGTAGACAATAAAACTTTCTTTTTAGTCTTCAAACATCAAGTTAATCCATATACAAGTAAAAGAAAACATGCTTATGGCCACAATTAGTACATTTAGTGTTATTCACACCAGTTTTTCCGTGGTCCGTTGTAAGAAAAATACAAATTATGCAATCGTGCATTACGTAATTTTCAAACAAATAAAGAATGTCATATAAAAACTTTTTTACTCTTGTTTAATGTTATAATTGTATCCCTAGCTTCATCTTCTACCAAGAACTAGTGATTAGATGTTACGGTAGGTCTAGTTTTGTTGCTTTTTGATCGGCCAGAATACGACTACGCCCACTCATCAACTAAACCTAGTGTGTCTAGCTTTTCTGCACAGATTCCGTATTTGGACAACAAACTGTGACTACCAAACAATCATCATCAATGTCAGCAATGTTTCGAAGTAGTTTGACACAATTATTTGCTTAGGAGACTTAGAAAATGTAAATATAAAGCGTGACATATTTCTCTAGCAATAACGATGAAAAACGCAAACACGCAAATCTTCACAAAAATTGTGATAATAACATCAAAACAGGCACACGTGCTGATTAACTACAGTCAAATTGGTTGTTTAGATAGTAGCGGAAGTCATTCTACGAATTTCAATATATGAACTGCATTAAACGGACGATTTTTAAGGTTTACGCATGATAAACTAAAAACCACGCTGTGAGCGTTGCTGTGGCACGGCGTGTTGAATTTTGCAACGCTGAGAGCGTTGCTGTGGAGTCAAAGAGTATCTTGATCGTGCTATTGTTGGAATAATTACGCGAATGTGGGTCAATAACATTCTGTCTGTCACAAGGTTTGAACTCAGTATCATAATTGTTGAATTTGTAACTTCAATGAACGTGATAAGTCTCTTCTCGAGTCCACACAATTTTTAATATACATTTCAAACATTAGACAGTCCATGGAGGTTGATCATGAAAACATTATATATTAGAATTGAATCCTACATCGTAAATGCTATCCATGCATTACAGTCCTGGTCCAATAATATGCAATACTATAGTCAGAACGTTGTAACTATATGTACGCGCGGTTGGGACACCCAACGGCCGACAGTGAGATTAGACGTCTGGCGATATAAACGAATATGGACTATAAATTCATCCTTCCTTGACTTTAGTTAATTTACTAACCTCGATACATTCCTCTCTTCATAATAATATAGGACTGACCCATGTCCGTACTGCAATAACATATGTGCGGCAATATCATGCCTACTACTGGAAGGATTATAGGACACGTCTTCTTAGTTCGACGGTCATGCAAAAAAGGGTCCCGTCTCTTGGTCTCGGTGCGTGACTACCAACGCTGAAACGTCACAGCGTTCAATAGGCTAATAATATTTTTTTACATTACATTAAACGTTGTAACCCCTAAAATCGCATGCTGCTAACCTCTAGCAGACAATGCCAATTAAACTACCGTAACAATTCCCTGTCCACCGGGGGAAAAAAAAATCTATTCGATAGATTTTTTTTTCAAAAACCCATCTGAATGAATAATATCAAAAATTTAACAAAAATGCGGCATATGGCCTACGATGTTCTGTCTAGAACAATGTCGTGGTCATGTCGACTAACTAACAGTCATCTCATATATTAATTATCATCTTATACATAAATGTTATACATAAATTTTATAGGAACTAAAAGAGAATGTCTAATGTTGATATCTAATTTATTAATTAATTTAAAATATGTCGCAATGAAATGTCACGTCAGACTAATCTAAAGAGTTAAAATTAAACTAATTAATTATACTGAGTGTGTAATAAGAATTAAGTTGTTGAAAATCTAATACAAGAAAAATGAAAGAAGATGTTAAAGAGAGAAATAAATAAATAAATGAGAAATAAAGTAGAGAAAGAAAATAATGTATAAATTTAACTTAGTTATGTGTGTTGTACATCAATTAAGTTTAGTGTTAAGTTGTTAATACCTATCTAAATTAACTAATTTAAATAATAATGTAGTATGTAATGTGAACATAATTATTAACTATATAATATAATAGTTACATACAATAATATTATCTAAGAATCATGTGAGTTTTTATTTTTTTTCTTTCTTTCATTTTTTTCCAAATTTCATTTTTTTTTCATATTTATCTCACATTCCATTTTAATTTCCATTATTTCAACGACTTAATTAAAATTAATTAACGTTGGATATGATGATCCATTCGTAGGCTTGATCCTTGTGAATTCCGATTAGAAAAAATGTTTAAGTGTTCCTATTCATAAGTATTGACGTTCTTGACAATAGTTCATGTCACATACTGAATTACTTCGATAGCATGTCAATTATTTTCACTTGATTCACGAAATAGTTTCAAATAGTTTTATCATGAATGGACTCTAAGCAAAGTCCTGGCGTAAATACGAACATAGTGTCACTTGATTTCATTCATTTCGTATATAACATGTCTCTAGTGAGCGGATACGTGTATTGTAGGCAATGGATACTTTCTATGTCGAAAAGCAATGTATTTTGGGTAAGTATCTGCGACGTTATTATTGTTCATTACTCGACATCGGAAGGGTTTCTCGAGACAGTATCTGCCAAGACGTTCTCTGCTCCTGAAATGTACTCGATGGAGAAATCAAAAGGCTGAAGGAGAATAGCGAATCTGGTGAGCTTTGGACTTTTATGATTCGCCCGTCGTAGTGATGCTACAGCTTTTTGATCTGTCTGGACCACGAATGGGGCTCCCAGCAGAAACTTCTCCAACTTTGTTATCGCCCATACAACTGCCAACAATTCGCGGTCGACAGTGGAGTATTTCACCTCTGGTGGTTTCAGTTTACGTGAGACATACACGGATGGATGGAGGATGTCGTCATGATATTGGAGGAAACATGCGCCAATTCCGTAATTACTCGCATCTGTGCGGAGAAAAAACTTTTTGGAAGCATCAGGTAGTCTCAAAATTGGTGGATTTGAAAAAATATCAATTATTTTAAGGAATAATTTATTACACTCACTAGTCCATGTCACCTTCACTGGCATGTTCTTTTTTAATAGAGACGATAAAACAGCCGTGATGGATGACAAGTTAGGTACAAATCTGCTGTAATATTGGACTAGACCTAACAAGCTTCTAACCTGTTTCTTCGTTTGAGGAACGGAAACGTTCAAAATTTTAGAAACCGTACTAGGTAGTGTTTGGATATATCCTGCTCCAATGATGTGTCCCAAAAAAGTTATTTCATGAAACGCTACTTATAATTTTGTGGGTTTCGCAGTTAAATTATTCATTCTTAATGTGTCCAAAACGTATTTAAGACCCGAAAAATGTTCCTCAAACGATGAACTAAATAAGCATATGTCGTCTATGTATGTAATGATGTCTGGTCTACCTGAAAAAATGTGTCGCCTCATGCGAACAAAGGTAGCTGGAGCGTTAACAAGCCCAAAAGGCATCACATTCCATTGGTATAGACCTTGCGGAGTGGAAAACGCTGTGTAGTATTTAGCTTTTTCGGTTAGTGGTATCTGCCAATAACCTTTAGTTAAGTCTATCTTAGTGAATATAGTTGCGGTAGATAGACGTGGCAGTAAGTCGTCGAGAAGTGGGTGTGGTTCGCTATCAACTATAGTTTGTGCATTTAATTTTCTATAGTCGACGCATAGTCTAATATTATTGTCCTTCTTTCGGACAATAACTAATGGAGAAGAAAATGGGGAATTACTAGTTTCAATAATTCCTAAAGATAACATCTGTTCAAGTTCCTTAGTAGTTTTAGTAAGAAAGTGTAGAGGAACAGAATATGGATGTACCCGAATTGGAGTATCATCGTTAAGAGTGATGTCATGACTAATGACTGATGTGCGACCTGGAACGTCGGTCAACACATCTGGATAAGATTGTAGAAGCTCAGCAATCTGTTGATGCTGTTGCGGTGTAACCGACGAAGAGATGGTTACGTCCCGCCAAGATTCAGTAGATTGTACTACAGGTACAGGTAATGCCAACTGTACCTCAGGAAAAGAAGATTCTTCTTCCTGGATAACAGACAAATTAGAATAGTGACATGTAGGTACGAAAGTGTCATCTAGTTCATGAAAAATAGCTTGTAGATGTTCAGGACGAGTATGAAATTGTTTGAGCATATTTATGTGAAATATTTTGTGATGTCCCTTAATGTCCAGGACATAATCAACATCAGAAATCTTATTGATAACCTGGTATGGACCATTCCACGAGATGAGTAGTTTATTATCGTTATGTGGCAATAACACATAAGCTTGATCTCCTGGAAATAATTGACGTAATCGTCTACTACTGTTTTGGAAAGTTCTAGCTTTCGCTTTAGCAGCCTCAGATGAAGCTGTTGCCGTTTTGCAGGCATCAATAATATTATTCCGGAGATTAATTACATACTCATAGGATGACTGGGTATCCTGAGTCATCTCGGAGTCAATCAATAAGTCTTTTATTAGTCCCATAGGACCTCTTGGTGGAGCGCCAAAGACTAATTGAAACGGAGAGAAGCCAGTTTGTTCATGTGGCACCTCTCGATAAGCGAATAACACGGCTGGGAGTACTCTGTCCCAGTCCTGTGGATGGTTAACTGTAACTTTATGTAACATTTGTTTGAGTGTGCGGTTAAGTCTTTCTACTGCACCATTACTCATTGGGTGATAAATGCTGCTGAGATTTCTATCTATATTCCAAGTCTTCATTACTTCTGTCATAGTCTCAGATATAAATTGAGATCCATGATCTGATAAAAGCTTCCTAGGAAAACCTACTCTAGAAAAGATCAGGTGTAGTGCATCAGCTACATCTGTGGTGGTGGTGGTTTTCAATGGGATGGCTTCTGGCCATCGTGTGCATAAATCGATGCAAGTGAGAACAAATCTATGTCCTCTGGCTGATGGTAAAAGTGGGCCAATAATATCAATGGCCATCTTGTCAAAGGGTCTCACAGATATGTCACAAGCCTGAATAGGCGCCGTGTGAAAGGCTCCTCGTGCTTTCACTTCCTGGCATATCGTACAGGAGCGTACGTACTGTGAAATATCTCGTGATACTCCCGGCCAAAAAAAAAGAAGATAATACTCGAGAACGTGTCCGAGTATATCCCATGTGACCTGCGCACTTAGAATCATGTGCGTGTTGAAGTATGTACCGTCTAAAAGCAAAAGGTACCATGACCTGTTGTCTTATTTGAGTTTTATCCATAAAACATCTTAGTAATATGTCATTTTTAATAATAAACCAATGATTATTATTATTGTTCATAGCAGGATTGTCAACTTTGTTGACCAGTGCAAAAAAATTTTTTAATGATCTGTCTTCCTTCTGTTTTGCAGCAAAGGATGCTCGATCAATCGAAGAATGAACCTCAATATTTTCATGTTTGTCTGTTTCCCTTTTTTCAGTATCCATAGTCTCTAATTGTTTAGTCTGTGCTCTTGTTATTACTGCATTTCCAATGCATAGATTATTTTTTTCCCATTCAATAATTTCTTCTGGTGTGCAATCTTTACTTCCATGTATGCATCCCACCATAAGGTCGGCAATTGGGTTCCTTAACATGCATGCTTTAACGTTGCCTGTGAAAAAAGGTGTATTAATATGTATAATAGCAGTTGGATAACATTCTAATGTTCCTCCAAAAGTCATGCACCTGACATGTTCCCCAGTTGCACAATTAGGATGAACAAGTGACTGACGGATTCCGATCGTTGTCGATCCAGAATCTCTTAAAACTGAGACGACGGATCCATTAACTTTTCCTGTGTAGAAGATCAGCGAGCCTGTTCCGTCATTGACTGCCAGACTGACTTCTGGGAGGATGTGTCCGCAGTTCAGAACCGTCTCTTTTGCCTTCTGAAATATAAGATTACATTCTGGGCAACTATTTGCCACGTTATAATTCATTGCATAACATGTAGACGAAGACTGTATTCTGTTATTAGTAGGTGAACTCTGAACCCCAGGGGTTGTAGCATTAGTAACGGCTGCCCCTGTATTATGATTATAATTTGTCGATCTACGAGAATGAGAACGATGACGAGAATAATCAGTTGAATTATCCCGTTGTCCCCTATTGTAACTGTTATCTCGGTGTCTCGAGCTATAATTATTGTTGTTGTTCCAATTGTTACCATTATTATAGTTATATGACCGATTATAACTTGAGTTACGTGGATTATTGTTGTATCTGGACTGAGGTGAATAATTTCTATTTTGTGGTCTTCCTCTATTAAAGTCATTGTTAAAACTATTACGTCCCTTATGAAAATTAATGTCATAGTTTCCTTTGAACCTACCTCTGTCTACACTGTGTGTTCTTGGTTTGATATTATTGTGATATGCCATATTGGAGGCTACAGGAAGAGGTTCTCTTATCAATGAGCCAGAAATGTTCGCATTCGGATGCGCAGTGCAGTGATTTAATGAAATATTTTCTAACTCATCAATAGTATCTGGTTTACGTTCTTGCAGATAGGCAAAGAACGGTGGGCTGACAGAAGATAACACTTTATCCCTTAATAACAAATCAACTAACTTGTCGTAAGATTTGTTGACACCTGCCAGTTCAACCCATCTGTTAAAAGTATTGCGTATGTGTTACGTACATTTATTTCCTAAGGGGGTAGTCTTCGGTCCTGCCAAATGTACGCACCAGTCTTAATATAGTTATATTATTTGTGCATTCGATTGATTCACGCACTGACGTGCACAATGCAGTGTGAGTTGCTTTGGACGCACGGGTAACCTAGTTTAGGATTGTGACGTGATGTTTTGTATGGGGCAGTACGGACCATGTTGATGTCCGTGGAATATTTCTTGTATTCGTGGCAAGTTGGTGGAAGCCATTGTTTCTATTGATATCTATTGCTCTTCATGTCGAAGCCAATAGTGGAAGTATCATGTAAGTGTCGCCCCATTTCACATTGAATGTTTATTGAGTTTTAATTGAAGTATCAGGCCGCTCCTAGTTATGGTCTAGCGGGGATCCATCATAGTATGTCATTCCTAGAATGGACAAACGGAGTCGATTGCCTTGGTTGAAGTACCGTAGAGGGAGGATACCTACGAGAAACGAAGTTAATGGATTTTTGCATGCTTCACATGTTGTAATATGCCGTCTTCGCCAATGCCAAAGTCATGCATGGATTTTGTGGAGAGGTTAGTTAAAACCCAAATACTAACCCAGATGTAGCTTCATGTTTACGCCATTGATAGTATGTTTTGAACCTACGTGGTAGGAAGGAAGTCTTGTATCAAGACAGTCTTTTGTTGGATGAATGCGGATCAGTGATATGGGAATACGTATTTTGTTGGATTGTCCTCAGACAAGGTCAACGGACATTTATCTTACGGGTCAAACCTAGCATTAACATTCCTGGGTTCTTATTAATTTAATGTAAGGAAGGTGTTTGAAAGGATCTACGCTATACCTGACCCACTATCATAGATGTACATAATTTTGTCAGCGTATCATTACTATGCTTGTCACGTATTGTCGAACGTATACTGTCAATAAATGATGTTAAACTGTACCACCCGCCTTACAGTTTGCTTCAGTTCACTTCAGTTCACAGCAGGCCTTGGTGGATGTGCCTGAAGTTATGCATCGTTATCTGTTGAACTAATTTTGACAGTTTATTTGGATTCGCGTCTTATCAGCACGATCTTACCGTCATATGTAGAGACCTGCAGTGCAGGTCCTAACAGTAAATTGGTGGATACATAAAGAGAGCGCAACAGTATGTTAGCAATAAACCCTGTAAAGTCTTTATTATTATCTGGCAACAAACTTTTGAAACGTAATCTACATGCCTCTTCGTTCAAGTGGAACCGACGTAATAACAAAGTCTTAATGGCCTCATAGTCTGTGGCTAATGTCGGATCAATATTTTGTGCTGCACTTGCAGGTTCGCCATCCATAAATTCCTTAAGTTTAAGTGGCCATGCATGTTTGTCAAGGTTATGGACCTTACATATATCCTCAAAGCGCGCCAGCCATGATGACACGACGTCAACGTGTAACTTGAATGGCGGTAGCTTAAAGTAATAATTGCCCTTAAGTCGGTTGGATGAAGATCCAGATTGAGCATTATCATTTTGGCTTGTTGCAGCACCCTGTGAATGAAGTTTTGCTGTTTCCAATTTAAGCCGTTGCAATTCCATTTCTTGCTGCAGTATGATTTCCTGTCGTTTCAATTTATTCTCTTCTTCAATCCGTAGGATTTCATCTCTTGCCACCTTTCTTTCTTCTTCTTGTCTTAATTCTTCTTTCTCTGCCCTAGCAATCGCTTTCCTTTCCGCCTCTTTTCTTTCAAGTTCTTCCATCTCTGCCTTAGCAATAGCTTTCCTTTCCGCCTCTTTTCTTTCAAGTTCTTCCATCTCTGCCTTAGCAATAGCTTTCCTTTCCGCCTCTTCTGCTTTATATTTTGTAAATTCAGCCAATGCATAAGCGTCGAGAACTTCTCCTTTTTTTCCAAAATCTTTACCATTTTTAATAAAATAGTCTAAGTTAAGCATCTTGACGTTAATTTATTTAAGTATTCAATCACTAATGAATAGTAATCACCAATAGAATCTATGTAGATAATTGTAATTACTCAAAGAATGAATAATCAATATAAGAAAGTGCAATATTCCTGTACTGTTATTTGTACGTTCCACAAATCTATAATATTTTTGTAAAAATATTATATATATATATATACCCACTAATATCTATCATAAATAGTTATGATATTTATTTATCTAAGATGATGAAATTATATCATGCACTTAATATTAGTATTCAATAAATATGGGTATTATCCCTAAATAATTAGGTTATTTACTCTTAATAGTTACTAAGTTCACACTGTAGTACTGAGAAAGTGTACTAATTAACATTTAATATGTCTTAATATGTTATAAATTTATAAATAATTAATCATTGTATATTATGCCATAATCATGAGCTAATAAAGTGCATTGCCCCTTTCTTGGACCACCACTGCAAATTGGCGCAAAGTCCCTAATTCCTCCTTAAAATTCATAAAATTTTAATCATATTCATCTACACTATTATTAATGATATAATTATAGTATTAATATTAAATTAATAAATGGATGAGATGAAGACTGTGACGGGTGTGTTGGTGTGTTTGCTGCTGTTCCTTCGTTCTTCTATTATAGATTGAAGAGTAAAATCACTCTCTACTAGATGTAGTTAATGTTTGTATTATTGGTTAGCTCTGACCATCAGAACATCCCTTCGACGTTCTGATTTGCATATTATAGTTTTAATGATTTCCCTTGTGGGAGAGCCATCGTGCTGGAAAAACGTAAACATTTACAGCTGTGAACCAAACCCGAAACGTAAATAAAGGATCAAGCCTTCTGTTCTGAGTCCACATGTATTCATACAAAAGACGATATCCGACATTCACAAAACTTCATGTACAGTTCAGCATAACAATGAATTCCAAATAATATCAGTAAGTATCCGTCCGTGTCAAAACAATATGTCAGATGAACATCGTGGCTATATACGTGCGCTGTTGTAGTCAACAGCCAGAAATGAGCGCATGAGGTCTTGACAGCTACAATTTGAATCATAATGCGATTCTCCTTCTATCATTTAATTTGATTTAATTAATCTCATACTAGATTTAATATCCGAACTGACCCTGAGTTCTACATTGATTCATATATATAATATAGGCTATATACTAAGCTTTTTCCTTGGAAGAAATACAAGACACGACCTTCTTGCTTGACGGATAGCGTAACAAGGGCAATGTAACCAAGTCACCCAGCGTGACCTTCCCAACGCGAATGCGTCATAATCTCCGCATATATTTCGCGTTCAGTATACCGTAAAATATCGACATATTCTATAAATGTTAATGACCCCTAAACGTTGCGCACGGCTAAACCCCAGCAGACGCCGTCATTTAAAATAACACCGTAACAGATTTCCTGTCAGACGGGGGGAAAAAAAATCTATTAGATAGATTTTTTTTGAATAATATTAATCAAATTATCAAAAATTTAACAAAACCCGACGTATGACCTACGATGTTCTATCTAGAACAGTGTCGTGGTCATGTCAGTAATATCTTATAATAAAATCAACGTCATATCATACATATAACTTATATTAAACAAGGAATGTCACTGTCACTAACTAATTAACTAATTAATTTGATGTATGTATCGACTAACTAATAATGTGAGGTGTTATTAAAATTATTCTAACTAATTAAAATTAAAATAATTAATTATAATATGTACGTATGGTACTAACTAATTAATATCTAATTGAAGAAAATGAGAAATAGTATAAGAGAGTAAAAGAAATAAAAATTGAGAAGTACGGACAATTAAAACTAAATATTAAAGTATACATTAAATTAGAATGCGTGTGAAAATGAAGTGTAAGGATAGATACCTAATTAAATTAACGCAATCAGAAGAAAAGAACAGAAAAAAATTCATACATTTTAACTATAAATATGAAATGTCATAATCTAATATCTATTACCTTAATAATTACACTAATTAAAAGGTTTAATTGGTGTGATATTATTTTGTTTCATCTTTTCTTAGTATATTTTATTTTTTTTATTTCATCACACTTTGACTTTATTTTATTATATATTAATAGAAAATTTAACAATATCGGACATGAAGATCCAATCGTTGTTACATCCTGTTGACTTGTATGAAAGTTCATTAAGACACAAGGTTCATATTATCGAATTATGATATGATTATCCAATCATCGTTAGTTCCTTTATTAAACTTTGAACGTAAATTGAATAAGTCATCAACGTATCTGTCCCTTCTTCATCAGAGATTGTTCCTTTTTAACAGTTTTCAATCGAAATGAGTGATACGCAAAGTGGAAGTGAAGTCCAAATTTTCAAACGATCCGTAAAACTTGATATTTTGATCACAATAGTTTATTTCGAAATGTCCTTATTTAAGTAGGAAGTCCAACTGAAGTGTTGTATATTCTGACGTGGCATTAATACCGTTCATTGCAAATGTAATGCTTGATTAGTCAGAAAATTTTCTTGAAATAGTAATATTCATTCAGAATCCGTAGGATGTCTGGACAACGTATCGGCTATGACGTTCTCAGTTCCTGGTATCGACTGTATTTCGAACTCATATGGTTGCAACGCAATAGCAAATCGTGCAAGTTTTGCACTTTTATGGTTTGAACGACGTAATGCTGCCACAGATTTCTGATCAGTCTGGATCAGAAATGGAGATCCCAGCAAAAATTTTTCTAGTTTGGTAATTGCCCAGATTACGGCGAGCAATTCTCGGTCTACAGTCGAATATTTAGTCTCCGGAGGTTTCAGCTTGCGTGAGATATAAAGTACAGGGTGAAGGACATCATCATGATATTGGAGTAGACAAGCCCCGAGTCCGTAATTACTCGCATCTGTACGTAGAACAAACTTTTTAGAGGCATCTGATAATCTTAAAACAGGTGGGCATGAAAAAATGTTTAAGATAGTGCGAAAAGTTTTGTCACATTCGTCTGTCCAATTTATCCTTAATGGCATGTTTTTCTTTAATAACGATGACAGGACAGCCGTGATGGATGATAAGTGAGGTACAAATCTGCTATAGTATTGGATTAACCCTAACAGACTCCTAACCTGTTTCTTCGTTTGAGGAACAGATAAATTTAATATTTTAGAAACCGTACTGGGAATTGTTTGGATACGTCCTGATCCAATAATGTGCCCCAGGAATGTTATCTCATTACACGCTATTTGAATTTTAGTTGGTTTAGCGGTTAAATGGTTATCCCGCAATATTTCCAAAACTGATTTAAGACCCAAAAAATGTTCCTCAAATGATGAACTAAACAAACATATGTCGTCAATGTAGGTAATTATATCTGATCTACCTGCTAAAATTTTTCGCATCATGCGAATAAAGGTAGCTGGAGCATTCATTAGCCCAAAAGGCATCACGTTCCACTGGTAAAGACCTTGTGGAGTTGAGAATGCTGTGTAGTATTTGGCTCTTTCGGTTAGTGGAATCTGCCAATAACCGTTGGTTAAGTCAATTTTAGTGAAAAGTGTAGCATTGGATAGACGAGGAAGTAAATCGTCAAGGATAGGATGTGGTTCGCTATCAGGTACTGTCTGCGCATTAAGTTTCCTATAGTCAACACATAAACGTATGTTGTTGTCCTTTTTTCCGGACAATGACTAAAGGAGAAGAAAATGGAGATGTACTAGTCTCAATAATACCTAATGATATCATCTGTTCGAGTTCCTGAGATGTCTTACTCAGAAAATGTAGAGGTACAGAATAAGGATGAACACGAATTGGTGTATCATCGTTAAGAATAATATCGTGACTAATTACAGATGTGCAACCCGGTACATCCGTTAACACATCTGGGAAAGATTGTAGAAGATCAGCAATGCGTTGATGCTGTTGCGGTGTAACCGTAGAAGAAATGGTCACATCACGCCAAGATTCAGTAGATTGGACAATAAGTACAGGTAAAGGCATCTGCACTTCAGGAAAAGAAGATTCTTCCTCCTGTATAACAGATAGATTAGAATAATGACAAGTAGATACCGTATTGTCATCTAGTTCATGAAAAATTGACTGTAAGTGTATAGGACGTGTATGAAATTGCTTGAGCATATTAATATGGAATATCTTTCTGTGTCCCTTGATATCTAAGACGTAATCAACGTCTGAAATTTTATCAGTAACTTTATAAGGACCAGTCCATGAGATCAATAGCTTATTGTTATTGTGAGGGAGTAATACATAAGCCTCATCGCCTGGGAATAATTGGCGTAATCGTCTAGATCGATTTTGTATAAATCGAGCCTTAGCTTTTGCAGCCTCAGAAGAAGCTATTGCCAATTGGCAAGA